>SSSI01010484.1:0-30499 GCA_004796505.1 Oryzaephilus surinamensis
TGAGGACAAATTTAAAAAGTATTCGTTTTATATAGATATTTTAAATGAATTAATATATAGGTATCCATATAAACATAATGTATGTATGTACCTATATACTACGGATTTTGAAAAAAACTGTTGATGATCTAAATTTAATTCTGTACACTGGGTTGTATTCACCAGATCCTATTATATCAAAAACTACAATTTATTCCACAAGATGTTTGAATTTCTAGTTTTTGTAATAAGAGAAAAATTAAAATTTTTTTAGTGCAGCTAATAGAATGTTCTAGTAAAAAGCAATTTATAATGTGAATGTGATTATTGGATAATATAATAAAGAAATCTCATTACGATATATTTATTAATAAAAAATTTATGGCTATATATAAAAGTTTTAAAAATTTTAGTTAAAATGAAAATTTTTCAAATGCCCAAATTTAATTCTGTAAATGTCCACTTTATCAGAAGATTATTTATTTCACATGTTTCATGTTGAATATTTTGTAAAACTTTTTTAAGTCATTATAGCTTAGTTTAAGAAATATGGTCATTTAAAATTTTCAATTTTAAATTTTCAAAATGGTCAAATTTTAATTGCAAATTATGGTCTAACTACAAATCGCAGTTAGATATAACTGATATATACCATGGTTGAATTTCTCTCATCCATTTCCACTAAACAGAATAGTTGTTTTGCCAAAATTCGCAAAAAAACTCACAAAGTGTGAAAACTCACTAAAATCCAAAATCGATAAAAATTTTGCAATTTTCGATTTTTCACTATAATTTCCACAATTTTCCGAAAATTATTGATTAAAATCAATTTTTTCAATAGATATTGGAATGGCACATCTAAATGATATAGGTACTAAGTTGTTTTCCAAATTAATATTTTTCATTTAGTGAGTACTAAATGTATACCTAAAAACATGCTGTAGCTTTTTTGGAAAAAATTATTAGGATGTCTTCAATAAAAATAAATAAAATAAAAAAATAAAAATTTTTCGTTAGATCAAAATATTCTGTACCTACAGATACATATGTATTTATGTAGATATATTTTACAGAATTTTTTTATAAATAGAATTGAATTTAATTAAAACATATATTGTGTGTATGAGATTAAAATTAATTTATGTGAATGTATATATAATGTTAACGTCAGTCATTAAAAAATAATTTCAACAAAATTTACATATTTATTGGAAACGTCAATGCGGTAGCAGATGTATTTATCAGCTTTTTAGTATTGAGTCGTCTTCTTTCAATTATTACAATCTTATGGTCAGTTTATGTCTTAATATAGTTTGTAAAAACGTTTAATGTAGATTATTCGTTTACACAGCAGGACCCCACTATACAAAACATTAAAAATATAGACTTTAACGTCCTCACCATAATATTTTATGTGAATTTAACTGTAAATTTATAGATAATCTTTAACTCAAGTTTTGATTATCATAAAGTAAACATTAATTTTATTTTCACTTTTTCAAATAATAATCCGTTGCACTTCTCTAGTTCTCTTGTATAATAATATAGTTATTATGGTTAATTAATACAAAAAAAATTGTATTGTCAGTTACAGAGAAAATGATTTGAAAATTACGTAAGAAATAAGCGGTATTGTTTAATTATGTGCTTATTTTGCTTATTGCTTATTATTGTAAAATGGTTTTCTCAAACCAAATGGGACTGTTCAAGGATAAAATTATTCGTTAAAGGTAATTTTTAATATCCTATAACATAATAGTGGTGGACGTTGGAGTTTCGATATGAAAGATTTGTTAAATAATAGATGAATCTGAGGTTTAAAGTTTACACAAGTAATGTAATGGTGTAGCTATCGATCAAGATGTAATAACACTAATCCTGTTTCACGTTGCATTCTTCATTTCTTATTTATTCCACGACAAAATAACAATTTTCTCCATTTCTTTTATATTTTTTTAATATAATATATATGTATTTATATACGTATAATACGTTTTATTTTATACAGATGGAAAATATGATTATGTATAAGTGGATTTTTATTCGATATTTATTTTGTTATGAAGATATAAATTACAAGATCGTTGCACCTAAAAATTACAATTTTATTTTTAGTTTTCAAGTGATATTATTTATAATTAAAATATTTATGACTGTCTCATATTATTTGGCATGCAAAAGAATTTTAATCTATATGTACATATTTTTATTTTGTGCATATATTATATTAGGATATACAATACATCAGAAAGTGTTTTGATTTTGAAATACATATCTTTTATTTTGATTATATTATTAGTGTTAACTGTAAACGAATAATTTATAATTTACATGTAGTAATTTCTTTATATAGATTTTTATTATGGAAAAAATCTAGGTTGTCTTTTTATGATTAATTATTTATAAATAGCTGTGCTATAGTACCTATTAGTAGTATTATGTTTTACAAAAATATAATTTACTTTTATTTTTTTATGTTAAGTTTTATATAGGTATAATTTGCATATATAGCAATAATCTATTCGGGGAATCTGTTTTAACTTTTATAAATTTCTTAATTAAAATTTAATATAAATTTCAATTTGTTATTCATGATTGACATGCAAACTACATCAACTATTTACCTAAAAAATCTATAGATTATGAAATATTAAAAAGTCTGTGAACTTTTAAATAGAATACATATACATATACAATAGTGAAACTGGAAACAATTTGATTTGCAATTTGTTAAACTAAATACAAATAGAGAATTTAAAAAGCAGAGTTTTACTTATGTGCATTTAAGCAGGCAATAGTATTGCAAGTTTGTTTAATTAATAAATAGGAAGCTGAATAAATTAGGCAAGAAGTAAACTTGCAAAGTGATATAAAATTAGCGTCTTTAAAGTGTACTTTAATGTTAATATTGAACAATACATTCAAGGCACCATTTCTCAGGCCATTTTCAAACAATTGAATTATTTACCGAACGGATTGGCATAGAAGAGCCGGAGTTTCTATTCAAATTGCACCTTTAATATTGCATAAATGAAGTGAAATAATTCATAAGTTTGTAGTCTGCGCGTTTAGGGGTTATTTACAATGCACAAGGAAATATTTATGATCCTTCTCTCTCTTATCTTGAGGAAGGATTGGCCCTGTTGTTGTTGTCTTACATTTTGAGAATTTGAATCAAACTCTCTCTCCTCTCTCGTATATATCTGGTTATTATTTATATATAAAAGGCAATTTGTTAATGTATTATCATACATTTTTATAAAATATATATTTTGTCCGTTTTTACTTATTGACACATTTTCTAAACAACTAAGCACGGAAAACTTTTCCAAACAACTAAAAATAGAATGTAGTCGAACTTTGTCGGGTTATATAGTGAAACTCCATGTACGCTTCTTGCATAATAAATATGATAGTGTGCTGGTGATTGAATGTGTATGTGTGGGTATCTAACATACGCAGTTTCATTCATGTTTTCTAAGTTTACGATGAATCCATGCTCGCGTGTAAACCGGAATTCGATCCTAAACATGTTTCTTATCTTTATATTGTCACTTCACACACACACACACACACACAAGTGTGAAGTTGTATTTCCTTGGAGATGTTGATGGCTGTGATTCGTTGTGTTTATTTAATTACATAGATTTCTCTATACACTTTGAACATGCCGATGTACATAACAAGCATTTTATCTATATTATATCCAATTAAACATATATTTTTTTATAATATATACATATGTTGATATATTTCAACACGTCATGAAAAATCTAATTAAATTTGTTTAGTTAAATTTTTTCGAAATTATAATAAAAATATATTTTATGATTATTTTCTTTTCATTAATACTTAAAATTATTTTAGAACTTAATTATTTTTCTCGCTTGTAAATATATCATTTTTGTATATGATTTTATTTATCTGTTTACAAACATTATTAAATAGTTCTTTTATTACATTTATGTATATATATGTAGTCGTGTTTGTGAATTACTTTACTAAGGGAACACGTGTGTGTAAAACAGAAATACTTATTAGAGATTTATTATTACTGGAATGCTATAAAATTATTGCTGGAAATATTATATAGTCAAATGTATAATGAAAATAACACACCGTTGTGTTACAAATAACAATTAAATATTCTAATGGTTTAATTCGTTCGAATATGCTGAAGTAAGCACGTTTCATGTGTTCTGTTTGATTGCTTTGCCTTTACTAATAAATGTGTTTTTTTTTTTATTTACTTCATAGTGGGAGGTAATATTAGATTTTATTGAGGAATGTGAGGGTCTTTAAACTTTAATTGAACACAAATCCACCACAATACTCATATGACAATTCGATTCCATTAAACGAATACAATATTTAATCATTTATAATATTTTTTCCATTTTTTTAACAAATAACTTATATAAAATGGATGTTTTTAGACAGGTGGGCGTAAAAATCTATAGTATACCTGAGCCATAAATGTACCGTTAAGAATATTTTAAAAATAATTAATTACAACTTTAAAAATGTATCCATTAGCACTTGTATGATTTTCTCTGTGTATAAAGTGAGCGGCATAAAACATTTTCCAGTTGTAATATATATAAAAAAACATTAAAATCAAAATGGTTTTTTTAAATAATAATATTCCGTGTGTTATTATGTCTGTAAAAATAATAGAATTTAATGAAGGTGACAGTGCTGCTTCTCTCCAAATTGAGTGACTCGCATTTTTAAAATAACAGTCAATTAGCATCTACTATATGGAAACTGGCTGCTTTTGCTACTGTGTAGTATGTACGAAGCGTTGTTTTAACTCAAAAGTTGAAAGTAAATGATTTTTGGACCTTTATATTCTCTCGGCGTTGAAATAATTTAGGGGCTTTGCTTTGTTTTAAATGTTTTTCTTGTACTTGTGGAATTACATAAAATAAAACGGAAACAATTTATAAAATTTTTTCCCTTATTATATGAATACGACATTTTTGATTTTTTTTTTCTTTACCATTTAAAATAACTATAGTTGTACTTAATTTTTTCAACTAAATACATGTAGTAGATTATTTAAAATAAATCTTACTATTAATATTATGGAATGTTGGAAACGACATGCTACAACTAATCTTCAGCTAATTGAATTTGCTAGATTACTTTGCTCGATAAAATATACATTTACCTGGCACTTACTTACCTTCGTGTAATTCCGAGGTTATCTTATATATACTCTTGTTTCAAACTTACATTATATAAGGTGCGTTTTTAACTTGAACATTTTAGAAAATTTATTACCCAATAGTTCACTATCTGCGAAATGCAGTTCCAGACAAACGCAAATTCTTATGGCTCACATAATACATATACATATATAGTTTGTATAGTCAATAAAAACTGTTTTATCTATTGAAGAAAATAATACACCTTTAATATCTAATATAAGAAATTATTGCTTTGTTCAAAACACCCTTTTTCCCTTAAACAGATTGAATCTATAAATTAAAATTGCGCTTCCATGCAATATTTTTTTAAATATATTATTTGTTGATGATGCTTTACAATGTCTGAATAAAAAATTCAATATTCGAGTTATATACATAAAAATAAGTACGGAGTAAATACATATCTATGAAAATGTATGTATGCCGAATGTAAATTAACGATTTTTGTAAAAAAATATTGCAATAGTGATTGTGTTTTATTAATTAGTAGCCAAGTCTGGTATAATTAATTGAGAATATATCCATTTTTAATTAAAATAAAATCTCATTAACAACAGCCAATGTGGAACTGAATTAGAGGCTGATATTTTTTACGAGTGCCACTCTTCTCTCTTGTGTTATAATATTATATTCGTATCCATTCCGGTGATGGGAATTATTATTATAATTAAAATTATGTTTAGTATGTTTGCTGAAAGAAAAACAGATTCGTGGTTACGCATTTTAATAACGTCATCGATTATTATATTTAACGTATTGTATGAAATTACCTTTTTGTCGAACAAAGTGCGGTTTCTTAATTAAAATGTATGATAAAAATCTTAGCTAAGAGGTGTAAATGTTGCTATTGTCAATATTTATTAAAAAATAGGTAAGAGGTATCAGACCAACTGAAAGAAAATTGAGAAAAATGCATTTGTGCTTGATTTCTATCTATACATTTTTTATTTTCCAGAGTTATTATAGTTTTGTTTTGTTTTGTTTTTTTTTTTTTTGTGAAATACTCATGAAAGTACTGTTCGAACAAACATCGACTATAAAAATACATTTTTGATGCATTTCATTTATATTTTTTGCTTATTTATTGTAAAGCATACATAACAAAAAGTTGTTTCATTTCTGTCCATTGCATAGAAAAAAAAAACGAAAAGGAAAAAATGCGGAAAATGTAATTTATAAAAGCATAGTTGCATTTTTTTCAACAAATACAAACATTTCGTTTCATTATTTGCTTGTTTATAGGAAAAGTTCGATTTGGAAATAATTATTAAAATTTCAATATGAAAAAGAAACTTTCTGTAACTATAGGTATAATACCTACATATAATACATACATACATATGTATATATTAAGCTTTTCCTATATACATAAACATATATATATATATGTATATCAATAGTTTTGAAAATTAATTTATCATTATTTTCAATTTTCTATTTCTATCTGGTTCTGGAGGATATTAATTTATTAGCCAGGATCAACATTATTAAAAAATAACCTATCGATATACGTATACATATTAGACTGTAATAATTATATTCGCGAAAAAATTATTGTTTAATGCTTGGTAATAAATTTTTTAGTGGTTTTCGAAAGGGATCCAGTAATTTGATAAAGTTTCTGGGAATTTTATTTAGTAAAGGGCATGTGTAGGTATACGAAAATGAAGCATGAGTATTTATTTTAAAAAAGGGTTGGTTGGAATTTTTTCTTTTAAGTATAAATGGAATAATATTTTATTTAAAGAAAATATTGGAAGTTATGACTAGGTTCATCCTGCTTCCTATATAGAACTGTATACATACATATTTCGTTCAAGTGGCATGCATGTACGTTATTTCTTCTGCAATTCCATGCACTCGCATGCAGTGCAGTATAAACTTTATTTAAAGATTGTTTAGTCAAACAAAATACAACTAAAAGTCGTATATATTTATTATACATAAAGTTTGCATAAGTTGTAATATCGAGGTTAGAGGTACACTATGTTTTTTTTTGTAAACCTTGAGAATATTGAAGATTACTTTAATTTTGTCAAAATCTACGCATTATATTAGAAATAGGAAGTTAAATGTCGAATACAGTTAATTAAATCGTTGATAAAGGTATAAACACGTGTTGAGACTAACTGAAGTGATGTTTTTACATGGAAAAGGCGTTGATTTTCCACAGTTGACCCGCCTTTTGCGCAGCTCGTGATTGATGACTTAATTCACAGCTATTATGATAAACGTCCTTCAGAATCTTTATTACGCAGAGGAGTGAGCTAGTTGATGCGTTGACCTATAAATTTTGTCATTTGCGCAGTTCACAAATTATAAAAATAATTAAATAGATTCTTATGTCCATTCTAAATGCTATAACTTCATTTTTTTGAATTAAAATTAATTTTTAAAAAAACCTTA
Source organism: Oryzaephilus surinamensis (assembly GCA_004796505.1). Taxonomy (NCBI): domain Eukaryota; kingdom Metazoa; phylum Arthropoda; class Insecta; order Coleoptera; family Silvanidae; genus Oryzaephilus; species Oryzaephilus surinamensis. The sequence goes on from SSSI01010484.1 coordinate 7,599, forward strand.
TCGAATGTTGTTTACAATTTACGTTATTTATATGAAATTAAATCGATTAATTAAAATTCCCAGAAAACAATATTCGATTAACAGATTTGAAATGCATAATTTGATCTTAAATCAAAATGTTATATATTATTTTGAATTTATTTACGCGGACAGTAAATTTCCATTATTGCAAATTTATAATGTTAATTATAATTTTGCGGTAGTGTAATTGAAAATTGTTTATATTTAAGTAGAAGAGAGATTAGTTTAGGGCAAGCAAGGGTTCAGGTGTCGATGTATCGGGTGTAATTAGGGTGCTGTTGGCGGTGATTGCCGCGCGGTAACCACGCGGTCTTGTGGGTGGATGGGTGGGGTGAGGGCGGTCTTGTTTGTTGGTGGGGGTAAGGCGTGCGCGGGAGGCGGCCACGACCCTCCTGCTGTGGTGCCGCCGGTGCCGCCGTGAAACCTAACAGCGTGAATATACGTTTCAGTAACGTTGCTGCAGCAGATGTGTTCAGAGTAAATTTCGTCAGCGCGTTCCGAACGTTTTGTTATTATTCTCGTGTATTTCGCTAACGCGTGCACGTGCTCTCGAGTATATCCAAAAGACTTTTTGATTTTAAAAAAACTTTTAAAACACCTGAACTGTTGTGCGCTCAGGACTGCAATGTGCTGTGTGTAGTTGTTTTTTTTTAAATAAAAAAAAAACGTTAATGTAGTAACTTTTGTGTGTTGTTGGACAATTTTCTAGGGGGTGAAAAATGCAGCACACTACCGGATCACCGCAGCAGTTCTGCCTACGCTGGAACAACTACCAGTCGAATTTAACAAATGTCTTCGATCAACTTCTTCAAAGTGAGTCATTCGTGGACGTAACACTTGCCTGTGATGGACATTCAGTGAAGGCCCACAAAATGGTCTTATCCGCGTGCAGTCCCTATTTTCAGTCCCTCTTCTTTGAGAATCCCTGCCAACATCCGATTGTTATAATGCGTGATATTAAATGGCCAGAATTGAAGGCGGCCGTTGAATTTATGTATAAAGGTGAAATCAATGTGTCCCAAGAACAAATTGGGCCGTTGTTAAAAGTGGCCGAATCATTGAAGATACGCGGCCTGGCCGATGTTAATGGTGAACAAGATGTTGTTGCACCAGCTGGTGAATTAACGACTAGACCTTCCTCAATAAAACCGGCTCCAACGCCCACAAACAATTCAACTCCCAATTGGGAGAATCGTCAACAACAATCATCACAACAACAACAACAACATCAACAGCAGCAACAACAACAACAAGACCAAATTGATCTTGATGGACAACGTTCTAAGAAACGGCGTCGACCTTCTGGCGAACGCAGCAGCCTGAGCAGCCCTGCTGAGAGCGCGAGCACCGAGATACCGGAACCACCGCCATCGGTGGAAATGTCTCCAGCACCGTCCGCGACTCCTTTACCGCCACCGAGTTCGGTTGAACCATTGCCATTAACATTACCGCTTCCGCCACAACCTCAAATCTCACATTCCTCATCTGATGATATGGAAATTAAGCCCGGCATTGCTGAGATGATACGCGAGGAGGAAAGGGTGAGTCAAATACACATATGTGTATACATATTTATTAATAATGTGAATGCTGGATGCTTAAAATAATTTTAAATCGAAAACTCTCAACGCTCGCTCATTCAACAAAGAGTTAAAAGTTTTATTTACATCAAAGCACGTGCGGCGCACATGGATTTTTCGGAAACTCCATACATTTTCGTTTACATTATTGCGTGTACTTTTGATCTCTTTTGAAGACTATTATATTCACATTAACAGAATGTTTCTTTGAGAATTTGATTTATAAATTAGGTAATTTTTTTCTATATACATTATAACATATGTATAATATTATTAACTAAATAATAATACCGAGAATAATACATATAAATTTAAATTATGTTTCTAAGTGGTTGCTGACGTTATTGTATAAGTAATTTAATATAAATATAATAAAACAAAGTACATTAAGAATAAACTTTGAATTTTATATACTCTGTTCAATACAAAGTTTATTATTTTTAAAACTAGTAAAATTATTCTATAATTAGAAAAAAAATAGGAGAGATAATAAGTAGGTAGAAATATTAGTTATTTTATATTCAACAGTATATGTAAATAATTGCACTCTTTGACAGTTTTCATCAGATGAAAAAAAATTCCTAGTCACGAGAGTTTGTTTTCTTACTATTTTCTCTCCCCCGCATTGGTATACGTTGCCAGATGTCATCACATCCTATACATCTCTTATACACTATACATATACATATACATATATATAATACATCCCGAAGCTTTGCCTTCTCTCTTTCATTCGTATTAGGGGTCAGACTGGGATCAATAAAACCTGATTTAAGTGCATAGTGCACACAACTCTTTCATTGACTCGAATATGTTGTATACAATTGTGGTTTCTTAGTTTAATTTGAAATGCACTTTTTTTCGTTTAGTTTTGTCATCGATAAAAGTTATTAATGTTTTTTTTTTCAATAATTGATGATCATAGAAAATTAATGTCTGGAGCAACCATTTTGGTTTTAATGTGCTTTTACAATTGGTTTATAATTGTTATCACTAAAAGATTAAATAGAATATGATTGGTTTAAGATTAACGTTGTATTCATTAAAAGCGTTTTTATATTATTTAAAAAATCAAGTTTTACTCGTATTAGCAATAATTTGCATTAATTTTTTGGGTCAATTAGGTATTTAATGTACGTGCTATTTTATTGTTTTTTTTTTGAATATACGTATATATGTCTTTTTTTTTCTTATGTAACTTATTCATTAATTTGGTATTGATTATTAAAAAAATCCAGTTATGTTGACATGCACAAGAGAGTGTAACAAACAAGTTCATTATTTATTTAAGAATATGAAGGAAACTTTATTAATGCTGGTGTATTTGTATATGACATTTTCGTATTTATATTATTAAAGTTGATTGGGGAACACAATGTTTAACTACGTTGTTGTATAATATATAAAAATATTTACATTTCAAATGGTTCTTCCGCCTTATTGCAAGTATATAACAAATTTAATCCCGGACTGTGTGTTTCTAAATTATCGCATTACCTTCTGTTGAAAATTAATTTGATTTAATTTAGTTTTTTTCGGTCTTTAATATAAATTTTGTGACGCAGATATAAAATTGTTTTTTAATATTAAATTGAAACAAGCTGGATAATATATAAAAATATATTTTTTTATGAAATTACTAATAACAGACCATTATTTGTTCGTTATTAATAATAATTGAACGTGGGCTTTCTACCTACTTACATTAAAACTATTTAAAAATCGCATGTGCTTTTTTATTGTGTTTTATATCATGTTTACACAAGTATAATATTATTGATATTATTTTTACTACTGTTTTAAGCAATAAAATACAAAATTAATTAGAAAATTTTAATATAATCATTTCGAAAACAATGGAATATTATAATAAGTATAAAAACTGTTTGTTGATTACATATTCAACTTAAAATGAAAAACTTAATTTCTATTGTTTTTGTATTGAATGACTAATGTTTTATAATATAAAATAATAATAAAAAAAAACATGTACATACGTACAAATATAAATAATATATTATTTATTTAATTAAAGAATTTCTGCTTCCACAGTTTGAAAATTAATATTTTCCACTATAATAAATATATACATAATGATTCATGACATTTTTTTTACGATTACTGATGTAACAGATGTTAAAAATATCGATTTATATATGTAATATTTATAAAATATAACAAATTTTTATATATATACATATACATAATATATAATATTGCCTAGGACACATATGTTGAACATGTATTAAAAACAGAATAATATTAATTACAATTACAAATGTTACATTATATAAAATGTTCCCAAGTTTATAATCGTTATATTGCGTGTATTTTTTTATTAATTCTTTTCCACGTATATACACTACCAACTAATATATGGTTTGATTTTTTTTTTAAAGAAATAAATTATTATTTGACGAATAACATTTTTTTTTATTAGTGTTATATTTTATCAATTCGTCATTTCTTTTGTTGGATATTTCTATTTTCCGTAAAAATGATTAAAAATTACGTTCGAATCATCATTTAAATAGAAACAATGGGTACTTCTCACAAATAATAAAAATAAAATGAAACAGTCAATTTTTTTATTAATTTATATATGATGTAAAATTTTAGCCAATTCGTCTGTTAAAAATTTGAAGCATTTACATTTGAGTAGAAACTCAACTGATTTAATTAAATAAAACGAGAGATTTTTTTTTAATATCGACTGTGCATTTGTGTTCTAACAATTGAACATGTTAAAATGAAATTTTTATATCTAGACAGCCGTGACAGAAGCAATACGATTTTACACGTGCATGAAAAAAAATGTACATACATATATGTGTATTCACTTTTATTCATTATTTTTTATTTTATCTACGGCATGCACATGTAAATATAATGCTAACATTATGTTCGTATATGTATGTACCTACATTTTATATAAATATTACGAGTATATATTCAAGAGTATTATTATATAAAATAACTTGTCAAGCGTATATATGTAGATGCGACAATGTATATCAGTAATAATATTGCTACATTGTTTCACGACTGACAATAATACATTATCTTGTTTCGTTAAAAAAATGTTAACATTAATATTCCGGGCACCCTCGCATCACAATATAAACTTAGTTACAAAATACATTAAAACTGTTTAATATACACATAAAGTAAATTGTGTGCAACGCTCCAACTGCACTGTTTTATATAGTGTGTATATATTAGTAGAGTAGAGTAAGTGCGGGGTCTAATGGGTAAATGGTGACAGCGACTGTCATTTTACACAGTGGCGTGCCTGTCTCATAAGACAAAACCGCTACATTATTATACAGTAATTAGTTTATGTATATTATCTCAAAATATTAATCAGTAATTCGATTATGGCCAAAAAGTTTATTTTAAAAATTTTTTCGTAAAGTATAAGAAATATTTTTATCATGTTCTATTTGCTATAAAAATCAAAGCAAGCTATTTCTTTACTATAATGAGTTATATATGTAAATTGATTATTATGTATAATTTTTAATTATTTTAAAAACTAATTTTAAATGTAATACAGTTGGATCGGCGAATCCTAAAAGTCACATGACAAATTGTAGAATATATTAAAGACCTTTGAATTGACTTATTAATATTAAACAATAAACATACATTTGATTTGTATTTGTAGACTGGTTTTTATTTGTAAATAAAAAATAGGTCAGAAACTAGACCTGTTCTTATTTACAAACATAAATGTAGGTTAAAAACCAGTTTTTTGCGTTTATAAAAGAATGTGTGTCAGAAACTATATGTACAATAGACTTGTTTTTATTTATAAATAAAAATTGCGTTGACTAATAATAAAAACTAGACTAGTTTTTATTCACGAATTAAAATGTAGGTCGAAAACAAGTTTTTTTTTGTTTAAAATGAGTGTCAAAAACTACACCTGTTACCTGTTTCTATTTATAAATAAAACTTACGTCAGAAACTTGAATGCTTTTTTAAACAAATTAAAATGTAGGTCGAAAACAAGTTTTCTTTTGTTTATAAATGAATGTGTGTCAGAAACTAGACCCTCTTTTATGTGGTAGAGTTAAATATTCTTAAAAAAATGTATTGAACCAATTTGGCAAGTGAATTTGGCAAGTGGGCGATTCAAATTTTTCCCAATATATAAGCAATCATGCAATGTAATAAATGAATTTCATCAATAAAAAATAATTATCCAGTGAATATAATACATAGCATCACCAAACACCATCAAAATATATACGGTGCAAAATACGAGGATATTAATGAAAACAATTTGAACAAACAACAATGAATGCGTTAAATCCAGTATTTAAAGCGCTTAAAATTCATATAATATGAAATCTCACTGAAACAATTGGTATATGATAATGGGTGGTGTGGCGCCACTGTGAACGTTAGCGAAAGTAATCCGACACCAACAACTCGCGTGCCGTTGTAAATCAGTGGGTAATACATGGCCCCAGGCCCACTACATGTTCAACGTTCATAGACAATGATATGATGTGTGTGTGTATGTAGTACGTCGGATGATGATGATGATGATAATGATGATGGTGCATTCACTTTACATGTAAAAGAAACATTGAAACTTGGCTACACTTATTTAGCATAAATGCAATAGAATAACAGTTGAAAATCCAATGTTATATATTTATTAAGACAGATGTCGTCGTCTTACGCGACGTCTGTGTGACGCCTTCTTTATGTTTTCCAAACGGTTTTCCCCTTATATCTTCTTGCTGGGGTGCTGAAACGCGACAAGGATTTTGATGACTTCTCTATGTATAGTTACGTACTGTATGCTAGTGGAATGTTTTACACGTTCCATGCTTATCACGACACCAATCATGATGGTTTTACTCTAACAGGTGATTTTCTGGTTTACACACAATTTGTGGTCGTTCTTTAAGAATTTTTGTAAGTGTTATGGAATTTTTATTCATTCTTAAAATATCAATCAATTTGTAAAATCTCGAATTTTATTTGTTCTATTTTTAGTTTCTGACGAGGTTTCTGACGTTTACATTTTGTTGTAAAAAATTACTTAATGTTTTTTTATTGAAATGAAATATATTGTTATACATATATTTGTTTGAAACATTTTAATTATCTTTTAAATACAATGTATTGTATTTTACTTATAACAATATACCGGATGTGATTAATCATCTTATTACTTTACGATCCAGATGTAAATTTTATTTTTACGTTTGTATACATTTTTTTTTGTTTCCAGATAGAATTAAAACAAATTTTTATATCTATCTGTTTATTACTTCACATATAACATATACATACATACATACATGTATAACTCTTTCATTAAAGTTATGAATATTTTATACTAATTATACATGTAATTAACAATTTTTTTTAAATATTAATTGTGTTTTATGAGTATTTTTATTTGTAATACGTAGATAGGTATTATATACTATAATATAGAAATGGTTTTTAATACATTAAAATATTGAAATTTAATACATAAATTATATAAAATGAAACATCATTATTTTATATAATTGGATATTGATATTATACTGTATCAGTTTATTCATAATAATAATGTACTATTGTAATGTAATGATGAATTGTGGTTATTCTTCGATATTGTATTCTAAATTGTTATTTGAAATTTTATATTATGTTATACCTATAATATCTAATATATGCTTATATATCTGTATATATACAGTGATTATAATACCTTGTGGCACTATGTAACTAAAACCATTTTATTTAATAATATTTTGTTCATATCTATTTCATATATCAATAATTTTATTTATAATTTTATAATATCAATTGTACCACCATTGAACATTTTGGCTACTAAATTTGACGTAAATTTCCTTATTTGGATAGACACTGTTGTTTACAAGGTGTTAAAAAGAACTCGTCTTGTTTTCTAATCAAGAATCTCGAAAACAAGTAGGGAATGTTTTTTTATAGATAATTGGACGATGAATCGTGACAAATAATGACATATTCATTTGGAAAAGTTTGATAAATAATAAAAAATTGACTAAGTATATTAAAAAATTATTCATTTTAATTTATAATGTTGTTGACAAAATTTCACATATAATAATTTATGAATGGAAAATTGAGAATGAATATTGTGTAGCCGATTTTACGACACACAACTCTCTCTCTGACAAATGACAAAATTAAATAAGTCAGCGTAAAATATGACTGCTTAATTTAACACTGATTTAACATGGTTGTAAGCCATAAAATAAGAGTTTCTATCTCTAATAGTAGACAGCCGGCAGACATACAGACACTGACCTGGCTTAGATCCGGAAAACTAGTGTATAGTGTCGTGGTCGTCATCAACAACAACAACAACATCGTCGTCGTCGTCGTCGTAGTAGTCGTCGTTCACTAACACTATAGTGTTGATATTATGTCGTCTGTGAGTTTGTAAACGTTTTCGTATACATATATATAACCAGATGGTTTAACTTCGCACAAAATCCCATCGTAAAAGAATATATTTCTGCAGGATAAATTCTCGGAATATTTTCTTTGCACCTTTGAACGGTTCTTATTTAAAATAGATTCATTTGTTTGCATATTTTTCATTCAATATCATTAATACATATTCTTCTTTATTATTTATTTATAGGAAGAAATGAGTATACAATTAATTTGTTGCGGAATAAGTATATATTATAGGAGTTTATTAAAAATTTATTAATAATACAGTGTGGGTTGTATAATAAAATAAAAAGAAAAAAATATAAATGTATTTTATCTGGTGTGTGTATATATTCTTTCTTATTATTGAATTGACCACCCAGTGAAATATTTTCTTTGCATTAAAATAACATTGTCACGGCGTTGGGTTCCAGTCTTAATCATTTTGATGATGTCGATCTCCCGTGTCGAAAATTTAATAATACACATTTATGTTTGTTTCATTTATTATTTTTTTCTCTCTCTTGTATTATTAATTTTTATCTTTGGAATTGTTTTGTAAAGGTTATTATTAGGATTTATTCAATTGGTTTTATATTTATATATAAATATATGTATGTATATGAATGTGTATATGTAATATTCTTCTTCTTTGTATTCTATAGTACATTGTAATTTATACTTTGTTGTCTTAAAGAAAACAAAGTAAATATTTATTAGTTCTTTTTTTACATTTATTTAATTTTCTCATACATCTCTCTATAGTTGTTTAATAGAATATTTATTGATTTTTTAGACCCTTTTTCTCTATATTACCTACAGCTGTGTGCACTATTGTTGAATACCCTGTAGTTGTCCTTGTAAAACTCACTTGTCCGGTATTACCCTTAACAAAACCATATATTTAATAAAAACATACAATGTAATAAATATATGCATTAATATCCACATTTCTGTATATTTGTAAATACGAGAATAAATTTTAAAATTAATTTACATAATTTTAATTTTTGTTAAAAGGTTTTATGCTATGCAATAAATTATTAATTGAGTGAAAATCTGTAAATGTGGCTATAAATAAAACGCTAAAACAAAAAATTTAAAAAAAATTGATTTCGCATTTAATTCACCTTTTGGACTTTTTCTTAATTGTCTTATTTTTAACTCATACGCATTTCTATCCACATTTCTGTACTTTATATTAATTTTTTATAAACACGAGAATGTATTGTAGAATTAATTTACATAATTTTAATTTTTGTGTGAAAGATTTTATGTGATGCAATAAATTGTTAATTGAGTGAAAATCTGCAAATGTGGCTATTAAATAAAACGTTAAGACAGAAAAATGAAAAGTAACAGTTTTGTGGTAAACCATGTATCAGAGAGTTGTTGTCGGAATATACATATAGAAGAGAGAAAATACAACAACAGAACAACAAAATATAGGGATCGTAAAACCGCTAATCAAACCCACCCTCGAGCTTTCTCTCTCACCACTGTGTTGCCATCGTTGTATATATATATATGTATCCTAAACACTCCAACTCTACACCTGCTTTAATGCCCTCTTCAACAAGGACAGAACCTAGTGGATTCGTATTATATTCGTAATTTGAGAGATAGAGACGGAAAGGATCGTTTTGAGTTATTGTTTGATATAGGGGTTGGGTAGTGCGGTGGCGGGAAGTGAGTGTGTTTCTCTATAGGGTGACGATGGAGGTTATATTTGGCTGTTTATAGCTAGAAGGGGTGCCGCCACCACCATCACGTCAGACCGTTTCGTTAACAGCCAGAGCTATCCAGCCACACACAAAATGTTTTGTCAAAACGAGAAGTTATTTAAGGAATGTATAGAGTGTAGTTAAACTACAGCTTTATCATTTAGCATACCAAAAAGGCAATTTATTTACAAGTCGACAACGAAAATTTGCCAATAATTAAGACACTATTTATTCACACCGGAATTTTTATTGTTATATGTCACTTGCCCTTTTAGCAAACAATTAGTGAAGGGGTTTAAATTGTTAATGGTAATAATATTATGTTAACTCGCGGGTAGTTTGGATTTACTGAAATTTTACTTTATAGTTCTAAAGACTGACAATTTTATTTTAAAATAAATTGGCTATACCAGCTATTATTAATAAAATTGGTATCAATTCAAGTCTTTTTTTTAACTTTAATATTTCTTCTATATGTATAGAAATGCAATTGCAGTTATATTACTGATTAAATTTAATAACATTGAACAGCATGTATACATTTTACACAGCTAGGCGAGGTCGTATTATTTTATACGACAGGATGGTAGTTGTTATATTTTATTTATATTAATCTACTGTAGGCGAATTATTACTTCAATAATATAGAACAAATCCTGATGAACATAAATATACAATTAATGTTGTTTTTTTTTACTAATTTGTGTGTTCCTCATACTAATGGACGGGAAATCAGTTTATGTATTAGAAAATTGAGATTTTGCAAGAATTTCATTGTAATTATCAAAAAAATTTTGTTTATTTTCATATAAACGGCTGTAACTGAATCTTGTTATAATTAACATTTATGCCAGAGATATCATTATTGAATAGTTTAAAATATAAAAGATAATTAAGGCAATGAGTATATATTTAAAATATAAATTAGTTCATTTAAATATTTAATAAAACGATAATTTAAATTATTATTTATTCAGCAATAGTAATTTTATGTTCCACAATAAAAGAATTATTTATTTTGCCACATTTATTATTTATATTCTAATTAGATGTATCTCTTTTTATATGCTATAATAATATATAAACATAAATATAAAATATATATATTACAAAGTTCTGATAGCGGTCTTTTATAAAAGAAAGAAACAAAAATGAGCTCGTATATACATATATATATATAAATGTTGATGATGCATCGAGTTTGAGGGCGGCGCGGGGGATATACTTAAAGGTAATAAAACGTTAATCATAAGTTATAAACATAGAGAGGAGATTCTATGTCTGTTTTTGTCAGTGGCGTCGGTATATAGAAATTTATTAGAACACCTGTATAATACGAAACAAAAATAAAATACATATATATAGACAATAAAATAAAAACATTTGGTTAAAATTATATTTTAATAAGCCTACAAAGAAAAAAGTATAATTTCAGGTAATTTTTTTCTCAAAAGAAGATTTCGTCCTCGATTTAGCCCTTAATTCGAATTCGCATGTGCTATGGAGTTAATTATAGTTTATTTTTAGAAAAAAATACACTCATAACTAACATTAATATATACATTTATAAAAACAAAGTAATTAGAAACATTGAAATATATTTATAACAATTAAGTGCTTAAATATAATAAAACTTTATTATTACAGCCCCGAAGGTCGCGTTTAATTTTGATATTATTAATATAATATATATGTATTTTATTTACAATTCTCTTGTTATCTGATCAAAACACAAATTATTTTAATGAGAGTGTTGCATGGGAAAAATATATATATTTTTAATAAATAGCAATGTGTACAACGTTGGAATTGCATTTTTATAATTATTAAAATAAATAGAGGAGCTTTTGTAGATCACTGTAATTTTTTATTAAAAAAAAAAAACAAAAACATCGTTATTTACAAAAACATACATCTAATGAAATATGTAGATATATAGATTGTGTGGTCTTAGACTACATACACTTATATTTATATGTATATGTGAATACCTGTTATTTTGAAAGTTTTATATATGTATAAGACAAAAAAAATGTCACGAATATGTACCGTACATAATTTAGTACATAAATAAATTGTTTTAATAAGAACAAATACAAGAAATAATTTTTTGAATCATAATAATTCTAATAACTGTTTTGTTTCATTGCTTATATAAATGTATTATAAATTTTATTGTTAATAATTCTTTTTATTTTTTCTCTGTAACATTACCAGTTCTGTAATATTAATCCTATCGAAATACACAATCTCGTTCTTTATTGTTATAAATTAAAATGTAAACTTATTTGTTTCTCCGTATAAATATAAATGCTTTATGGTTATTGAACTGTAGAATATAATTGAATGCAATATTGTAAATCTATGTAGCTATATGTACATACATATATACATATATATGTATGTATTATATGCTATAAATTAATGACAATTTTTATTATTATTAACATTATTAAATTTAGTTTTAATACTGTACCTGTATCGTAATTAAACGATTTACTTTCCTTATGAGCAATAAGATATGAGCATTAAAATAAAATAAATATCATAAATAGCATATTTGTACTTGAAAAGCACCTTGTGGCATAAATTTTATAGACATAAAATGAATGTTTATCCTTTTTCACCTGCAATTTTAAATCGTAAATATTTCAATTGTTTGTTTTTATTTCAGTTTACTGGAAGATTATATATATATTTTTATTCTTTTGGAGCAACGGGTTTTTCGTATAGATATATTCAATTTGTGCATACGATAATTTTATGAGTACCTAATTTTTGCATTTAAAACCGAATTCTAATCAGAAAATCTATTATTAATAATTTATGTTGTTTTAATCAATATACCTACGTCGGGTAATATTTTTTAAATTCAAATTTTATTATCCACAATTTAGTACTTACGCATTTATGAGACAGGAAATAAATTTGTAAGTTTTTCTTTAAAATAATCTTGAAATAAATATACATACATACGGCCTTTTTTCTACCACCAAACTTAAGTTATTTTTATTTTCCATATGTGATGTACTTTGTAGTGAGAGCTTTTTCTTCTATTTTCATTTCGTTTAATTTAAATAGTTATTTTTATATACAAAATACACACATAAATTTTTGTTTAAGTTTATCATTATTATTATTATTATTATTTCCAATATGGGCTGAGTATTTAGTGTTTGTGTTGTTTCATATATACATACATATATATAAATATATGTTATTACAGGCCCAATGTGAGTTTCTTATTTATGGATAGTGTTGACACTTCTCATTTGTTGTCGGCCCACACAACCAGTCTGTCGTTGTATATTTAATTTGTACGCATTCTTAATAAAATAAAGGGTTCACGGAACCCAGACGAAAAAAAAACATATTTTACATAGAATTTATTATAAATGTTTACAATAATCATATTAAGTTGCTAGTTACACTTGTATATGAAAAGCTTTTACACATTTAAAAGCCAGAAACTAATAAAAGTTTCCTGCATGAAATTACGTTTTAATAAAATATAAATAAAATTTAATAAACTCATGCACTTATAATGCAGTTTTTGATAGAAAATTATTAAATAATACACAAAAGCAATGTATCATAATTTAATTTGTCAATATCTAAATGACTTCATACTATAATAATTTTTTTTTTGTTGTTTTGTTTCAGGTGAGTGTTTATGAATAAGTTTTTCTTCAAAATAGTAAGTAATTTTTCTTATCTATAGAAAAAAGTGAGTTATTATTAAAACTTAATTATTTACCGTGATTAATTTGAATTAATTAGTAAATGACGTAAATGTGATTGATAATTAATGTACCTACATTCTTATATTTAATCATTTTTTTATTAAGAAAAATTCCAAATGTTTATATAATTTTAGTATTTTTAGTATTGGATCAGCAAATCTTAAACGTCACATGACAAATTGTCGAATAAATCAAATACGTACATATAATATACACGTTATTATTTAAATTATCACATTAATAATATACCTATTAAACAAAGATGAAAAATATTTTATTATTTGTGTTAATCATGCAAATATCTAAAAAAAACTACGTTTTTATATACATTTAATTGACGCAGTCTTTTATATCTCACTCAAAAATAAAAGTGGTTAGTGTATGAAAAATTTAGGTAATTGACATTTTGGATACCTATTTGCTAAATTATCTTTCTATTGTAACTCAAATTTATTAAAAAAAAAATCACAAAGATCCATTTATTTATCTGGTTATTTTCAAATTTTGATTAATAAGGACTGCGACTTTCGAGTATCGACTCATTCTATTTTTCAGTCGAAATGTTAGACTCAATTGAATCGAGTCCCCGAATCGCACTTTTGATACAGTTTCTCTTTTGACTTGCAATTAGGTATTCGATTAGTTTGCAAAATTTGAATTTGTCATGTGATATTTAAAGATATAACGGAACTGCTATATATTTTTATGTATAAACTTAATGCACTGCTTATAAAATTTATGTCAAACTGTAGACAAGCAAAAGTACTGTATAGATATCTACATAATTCGTTCGTAAAAATAATATATCAGTATTACATTAATCAAAATCCAGCAGATATTAATGCATATCGGTCTAGGGTTGTCAAATAAATCTAAATTCTTCACCGGCGGTAGAGGAATATAATAATACTTTATGATATAAATTCCGTTCTGAGAATGAGTTATTTTAGAACAGCCATATATCTGCGTGACTCATTTAAAATTCAACGCCAAGAAAAACTAATTTAATATGAATAAGTAATTCCGAATAAATATAAAAGCCCTGTGATGTTCGAGCCCGAGGCGCGGGGGTATTCACTAATATAATATTCTATTATTTTTTATTCGAGTGTTATAAAATATGAAAGGGAAAGTATATATTTTTTCCAGTGTGCCATATAAATTATTTATTCCAAATTCATTGTTCCCACAAACGGACTGGGGAAATGCGTATTATATATTTAGTTTTTTTTTTGTTTTATTTTTATTTTTATTTTTTTTTATTTTATTTATTCCATCATGTTAATTTGAGCGATAAATTTTTAATTTGTATTAAAAATGGCTTATATTCAGTTTTTTTTTATGGATGTATATGTAGGTATTATTGTAGTTATCATACATATATGTAGTATTTTCCAATGTTTTTGATATTTTATAGTTGAAGCATTATTTATCCATTTATTCATTTTACTTGTATAACTATATAATTTAAATTTTATAACCATAAAAATAATGCAAGATATTGTATTGCATGGTAAAAATATATCTGCTTTTGACGAAAATTTTCTATATACAAGTTTACATATAAACTCAAAAGTATATGTGTACAATATATATATTCACTAATTTATTACAGCTTAAAACTGAAATATAGAATTCATTTATATTTATGTCATATATAATTCACTTCTTCCCGATAAACTTACATATACAGCTTTCTTATAATAAGCAAACGCATAAATTTTGCCAAACGCAGACTGCATATTGCAACCAAACACATAAATAGAATTGGTTAAATTAATAAATTACAAAGACAACGTAAACAGACAAAACAACATTTTTTTTAATAAGCCTGTGTAATTTTTTTTATATACAAAATATAAAAGGGATGTAATGGTTTTTTGTTTGCAATTTTATTTAAGTGCATATGTACGTGTACGTTACGTACCATTTATTAATGTAAATAATCATTGACAAGATTAAAATAGTTGACTTTATTTTCACGTTGAATGTATGAAATGTTGGCGTATTTATACTATAATTGAAGGTCACCTAGTTTAAACCTTAGTAGGCCATGAAGAATTGAGGGATGGATTCTTCAAATGTGGAAAACTATTTAAACTTATTTTATTTAAAAACAATAAAAAAAATGTTTCCAAACATAAATATTTTTTCCTTTATCGAAATTACATTTTATGTAATATTTTAATAAAGATATATCGTTGCAATGTAATTAAAATGCAGACATTATTATCCGCATAAGTCGTTATGATTTAGGTCTCTCTATGCGAATATACAAGAGTCGATATAATATGCAAGCACACCATCATCCACTCATTTTTTTCCCAAAGCTGCAGGAGGCTTCCATTAACCCTCCACATTCTGGCATATATTGGCGGTCGGACTAAGTACCAAAATTGGTAATATGCAGTACAACTACATATTATATTATTATACATATAGTCATACATATATAATGTAGTACAGAGAGAGCGAAAAACCGAAAATTGACAGTCATTGTTTAGATTTAAGGTTATAAATTGTATACTTAATTTTTATGTATTCGTTACGGTACATCGAGCACATCGACCACAAAAAAAACTAAAATTAATATAATAAATTTTGAATAACAAATGACATATGGTCGCGCTCTCGTACCTTAACGGCTGTTAAATGTATAAATTGCATTCAACTCGCATATATCCCTGTCAAACATCACTTTGTTTTGTATAGAAAAAAGTAAATGGACAGGTGCATATATTTTTACTGCAGTTTAATGCACATTTTTATATTATATCTTTCTCTCGATAGCGCCCCGTTTTTATTTTATTTTTTTTTTGGTAAATGCATACATTTTTTTTGATATGGCAATAATAAAAATTTATTTTTAAAATATACAAAGTATACAATTTTTTAAATGTTTATTTTGTAGTGCAATAAAAATATATTTATATCATGTGTTTAGTTGGTTGTCTTGCATTTTATTAATGATGTCCAATTTTGTGTTTAATTATTAAAATCGTAATTATATTTAATACGTACGTAACATGTAGTTTCACATTCAATTACTAAATTTCCAGATAATATGTTTTTTCTTTTTGAAAAATTTCAAAATAAAAAAGTTCTTCAATTTATCATATAATTGCCATAGAGTTGAGCCTAATTTGTTTTGACATTAACGTACACGTTTAAAATGAATGCTGGTCGACAATTAATTCCTACAAAATATATTACAAAGACTATTAGCGGAGTGGACTGTTCAACTGGGCGAGAGTTATAGATCTATTAATCACTGATCTAAGATCGCCTCAAGCTGGCCAGCCTGAAAGAGAGTTCTTCACTATGTTTACAGGGTGTACGTGTGTTTCAGTGTTAAGTTTCACCTACTAGTTATAGTTGAATTATTCAATATTCACACAAGAAACTGATTATAGGAAAGTTTGAATTTGTTTGTTTGTTTCACAAACTTTTCAATAGATTTGTTTAAAATAGTTGTAAGTGTGTTAGACTTTGTGAACACCTTGTATATAAACATATATTTACTATGTGTTATTATATTTGTCTGTTCTTGACAAAATAATACGTGGATATACCTCTTTATTTAATAGATACTTATACGTATCAACTACAATAAATTCTTTAAGTTGAAAATACATATATTATTTTAGATATTATAAATTAGAGTCAAACAAATCTATGTATAAAAATATTATACATTATAAATAATATGTTTTGATACAAGAATATATAATATTTTAAATATAGCCTGTGGTTGAACATTGTCTGAACTAATTTAAGTATTTACTTTGATTTATTTCATAAATCGTTTTTTTATATAATTGTTCACTTAAATTTTACTAGGAAATTATTTATATTTAAAATAATATGTTCGAATTAAAATAAAAACAGACAAATATTTATATTTGTTAAATACAAATTGATGCAGTAAGCGCAAAAATTTCGAATTTTGTATTTAATTTATGTAAATATTTAACGCTTGAAATTAATTAGTTCAATTAAAATGATATAATTAAATGTATTATGAATAATTTTTTTTTGTCCAATTTGTCAATTTTTATTTATATTTTTATAAAATATTGTAGCTCATTTTATTCATGACTTGATCGTTTTTGCAAACATATCTATAGTACAATTTAATATTTTAATGAGTTTCATTTAAAATGTTGTACATCCAACCATTTGTCAATATCAAATTTAAATTGAACACATTCAACTAGAGGACGTCTTATAATATTATTTTTAATCTTGTTTTCATATAATAAAATACATATATAATAAAGGAGCATCATTCCCCAACAGACATACGTATATATATGTATAGGTAATAATAAGATTTCTTCAATCGATGATGCAGTACCGATGATGATTTATTCACTTTGCACAATCGTTTTTAATGCATCCCTACATCTTCTTGTTGTATTGGGAAAATGAATTTATAGTAACAATCTTTCTACCTAGCTTGTATATGTTTCAGATGAATTATAGTTCTACACACTCTTGTAATATTCCTCTGGTACAATAGAATATTTCTATATATATATAAATATATGTATATGTTTATATTATTCAAAAATAAATAATCCAACAGGCTGAGATAAAACCTGTTCTTTACAAATATATAAATATATATATATATATATGTATATATATATATATATATATATATATTCTCTACCCCGGTATACATTGAAAATATTGCCCATGTCTCTACCATATAGCCATTGTTGCCATTTAAATTTATGACACATAATTTAATATTTAATACTTATTAAAATAATCCGGGGCTTTAATTTACCGGATTTATAAATGCAAAATCTTGATTCTTATGTTAAAATAATCTGCAGTTTATTATTATTTTTTTTATTTAGTTTGTCTTTTATAAAAGAAAGCGCAATGCTCCTATATGTATATATAAAATACAATGTAATGTACGTAAAAAGGAAATTATTTTATGAATTTTGTTTTTGGAATAGTCATTCGGGAATTATATTTAATAGACACTACATATACATATCGTATATATAAAAAAAAACTTGTAGGCAGTTATAATTTTCATTTTCTATATTTAAAGATTATGAGTGGGTAATTTAGTTTTTGTATATAATTACTCAATTACTGAAAAGAGGATGTAGTTTTTTTTTTCTAACATAATTTAACACTATATATCATAAGTGCAGTGTAAATACTTAATGTATTCTTGTATATTATAAAATAAAAAATCTAATATGTATAGGAAAATATTTCTCTGTGTATTGAACTTAATAATAATAAAGACTTTCAGAAAAAGAGATTATTATATATTTATATAGGTTGAAAAATTTAAAACGTAATTAAATAGCTTTGTGTTATTTGTAGTATAAATATATTTTATGTTCTTTTTTATGACGTCCAATATTTTAAATTAAAATAAATAAGAAATTTTATTGTGTATAATTAAAAGTTGTTTGTAATTATTTTATTTATTTATATTCCATTTAACTGCGAGAGTCTCTGAGTCACATTAAATACTATTTAAAATATGGTCTTTATTCACATAACATTTTTTTTTTAGTTCGTTTAATTTATACATACACATACCACAGAATCTACTCCATACATAAATATTTATTTATAATATTTAATAATACATTTATGAATCCCACATACATATACACATATGAGGTACATATATGTATATGTATGTTATAAATATATTTTTGGTGTTTAAATAAAAATCTTTTATATTTTTCTTTTTAAAATAATATAAACAATCTATTGTATGAAATTGTATATGTATTCAATTCGAATTAGTTTGAATATATAATTATATTTGAATGAATTATTTGTAAACAACTGACGTATAAGTAATAAGTAACATTTGTTATTTTCACTAGATTACTGTCCACATAATACATATTATTTTACATTAATATTTGACAAGCAATTCTGGTTCATATAATTAAACAAATTTTCACTAATCAATTCCATATACATACGATATGTACATATTATACGTAAATTGTGCACATATTCCTATCATATTTAACATAATAAGGTCTCGTTAAATTTCTCTTTTTTTAATATATGTAAAGGTAGAAACCAAAACCACTATAGTTTACATGAAATAGCAATTTTTTACATATTATTTCAGTATTTATTAAATTATAAACATATGTTTGCTTGCAAATACCACATATTTTATACTGGAGACTGAAGGTATCGACAAACACTCTAATTTTTGTATGACTAGACATTAATAAATAAGGGGATCTGTGTTTTTTTCCAATAATAACAATCATCGATATCTGATACGACGAAAGAAGATCGATATTTAGGTTTTATGGTTGGTTTTTTGACTGAACCGCCATAAGAATTACCTTATAATTTACATTATTATTGTTATTATTATAATATTGTACAGATTTATTGTAACGAACTGTACATATACATATATATACATATATGTATGTGAATGTAGGTATAATCATTTCGAGAACCTTTGAAGAAAACATTTTGTGATAGAATTTATGCAAATTAGATCAACTGAAAGGTTAACTTATATAATAAAAAAAATTAATTAACTGAAATATTGTTTTTCAATTCAAAAAGCGATAAAAATAAAAAATAATGTACTGTACAACTGTAAAATGTAAATATTTTGTTTTCTTTCATATTCCAGAGTGTTGGAAATATTTGACATAAAAAATATATTTACCGAGGAAAATGTCCAATATGTATATATTGTAAAAATTAGAAATAAAAAAGTTCATTTTGTTTATATAACAGCATGTATTTGATGTACGGGCTGAAATAATTAATGAAGATGAGTTTTTTCGCTTTTATTTCATTAAATAAAGTACATTTTTATTTGCTACACTGTTATGTACACATAATAACATATACTGGAATTCAATGATAAAAATATGATATATTATTTATTTTTATAATTCAGAAAATAATTCGTTTTGGTGCTTTTTTCTTACTTCATAAAGTGTGCAATTTAAGAGTTGTGCTTTTCTAAATTAGAACAAAGTTCAAAAGAATCTGAATATAATAAAATATTTATGTAAACAAATTATCACGTATTCAGGTAATTATCAAATCTATCCTGAAAATTAAGAAAATTGCAAAAAAATTAAGATTTATGTATATTTTGACAATTATTTAAATAGATAGTAATTGTTAAATACACATTTTTTATGACGAACGTTTGAATTTATTATTATTTTTTTTTAACAAATTATAATGGTTGTTGCCGAGGTTGTTGCAAATTATAGGGGATATTTTTTTTTTGGTAATTATAAAGATAAAACTAAATTGAGAGTATTTAGTAAGTTTTTATAGGTATATGTATATTTATTCCAAATTTTTAGTAAGAAATTCTTCGTTAAATTTGAAAGAACGAACGTTAAATTTGATTATATTTCATTTTTTGGTAAATTTCCATAAAGTTGTTATTTTGTTTTCAGATAAGAACGTGTTTCTGCAAAATTGTACGAAATAAATTTATTTAGGTACTCAAAAATTTTCAGATATTAAATAATACTTAATAATTTTTATTCAGTGATGATTTTGCTTTTGGCTAAAGACCTTTAATTGTACTTACAACTTTTTTGTAACCTTGTTCAAAATATATTACATTTATTGAATTTATTGGGTGTAAAATATATGGGATAATGTAGGTACAGAAAAAGGGAAACTGGGTAAAATAACATTAGAATATATACACGCTTCCTGATACAAAAATTCAAATGAATACGAAACAAATTCAATAAAACATAACATATTTCCGAACGTAATACAGTCGCATTTTTTTTTATTCAATCTAAAATACAATTCTTGTTCGTTTTATAAAAACAAAAACTTGGACGAATGATAATTTATTTTACTTTTTTATGTTTATTTTATTTGAAAAGCCTTTGTTTGATGAGAGCTCTCGTAAAAATTGGGTTTTATTATCACAAACAACATTTGTGTTCGGAGTTCAATTATATATATTTTTATTTTAAACCATGTGTGTATTTTTTCTCACAGCACTAATGTTTATTTTATTCAGCCTTTATTTATTCTGTATATGCCGATAGAGTTGATCATAGAAATATTATATTTTATTGTCTATTACTATAATCTAATATACAAAAAATAATTTGTAAATATCCTCCACATGTGTAAAGCTCTTGCTAAAATTACTTCATATGATCATATTGTCTTCAGATTATTGAATTTGAAGGTGCCTCTCTTTTTTTTGAATAAGTAAATTAAAAATAATGAGTAAATAAAAACAATGTGTAATTGTGTAATTTAGATACTTACATGTATTAAATGTATATTATTACACAGCAATCAAGTACAAATGGTCTCTCAGTATAAAAGTTATCATATTTAATGATAACGACCATGAACCCGTTTTCTTGTCGGGATATTAAAATAATAAAAATAATTACTGAGGCAGCAGCGTCTGCGGTTCTACCAGCGGCGCGCCTCGAAATATTTCCACTCTCGATGCATATTAAAATGAAATAACCATCCTATACATAATTAAATTAATAACTATACACTTGTTTTAAGACAGATAACATTGTATTTAATTTAATATGCTTATTCACAGCAATGACGAAAAAAAAAGGCGAATCGCACATATTGTGAAATTATGTGTCTTATAATTTTCTTTGACGTAAAACTCTCCACCAAAAACACTTAAAGAACAAACTAAATGTATTAATGAACAGATATTCAGATTTATTAAAAAAAAAAATTGTATATAATGTTACAATTTTGTTATTTAATGAAGCGTTAAGTAAAAATATAAATATATGATTTCTTCAAGGACGACATGTATGATAAATTTAAAAATTAATAAAAAAAACCTCCAAATTAATTAATTAACCAGGCAGCCGGGGAGAACCCGGCAACTACATATTTTGTTTGAAAACGTGTTGAATTTGTCATAGGTAAATATAGTATAGGTGTAGTCCTACATAAACCTAGGTAGGTAGTGGAACGTTGTCTAGGTTTATATAGATTTTTAAACATTATTCTATTAAAAAATTTAAGACTAATATTTTCAAAAGTATTTAAATTAAGATCAAATCGCAATTTAACATTTGCTACAAACAAAATTTGGGATTATTACATGGGAATGATACAAATGGTTTATAATCCCAAATTTTGTTTGTAGCAAATGTTAAATTGCGATTTGATCTTAATTAAGGGTTGGTTTATGCAGGCATTTTAATTTAAATTTAGATGTAAATTTAGAATTTTGCTGTCAAAATACTTTTTAAAATATTTTAAATTAAAATATAATTCAATTGTAGTTGAATTATAATGTTTTTATATTAATAATAATTCAACAACTAAATTTAAATGTAAAGCTTTAAATTCTCTATAAATATATGAATATGCGTGTTAAAGTT
>SSSI01010485.1:0-70430 GCA_004796505.1 Oryzaephilus surinamensis
GATAAGTCGATTTTGAATTTTCCAAATTTTCCAGTTTTTTTGAAATTTTTTGGGTCGAAAATTTAAATTTTGCAAATAGGGCCGTGTTTGGTATCGTTTCTTATTAATATGGGCATTAGTATGTCAAATCTGTTAACAGATTTCCATTTGGAGTTGTAGTTTTTGAAAAAAATGCATTTGAAAATTTTGTAAATTTTTGGTAAAAATTTTTAAACTCTCATAAAAAATTTTATAGTCACAGTTTTTCTTTAATACTATACTCGATTATTAATACATCCATAGACTTTATAATACATTTATTAAATTTAAAATATCTATTACAGGAGAAAAATTATAGCGCATTTTCCGACTAACCAATAGAAAAAAAGTATGTTTTTATAAAAGTACCCACGAAATGAAAAATATTAATCGTAGAGCAAAACTAATAGTTTCATTAGATGCGCCTATCCAATATCTATGGAAATGAGTAATTTCCGTGGAAAATTTCGGAAAATTGTGGAAAATATAGCGGAAAAACGAAAATTGCAAAATTTATCGATTCAGTCGGGTATTTTTTTTTTCGAAAAAAATTTTTTTGCGAATTTCCACAAAATAGCTTTTCTCTTTAATGGAAATGGATCAAATAAATTCAACCATGATGTCAGTTGTTCACTAGGACTTGTAGTTTGGCCACAATTTGCAATTAAAGTTAAACCAAAAAAATTTTTCAAATTGAAAAACTTTAAATGGCCTTATTTCTGAAACTAATGAACAAATCTTAATAAATTTTCACCAGTACATTTTCCTTACATTCCTCTACAAACTGCTTTTTATTAGAAGTTTCTAGCTGTAATAGAAACAAAATGGCGGTTGTTTAAAAATTTGCATGTCAATGACTTAATGAATTTTGAAACTAAATGGAAAAAACTAATATGCATTATTTTGCAGCTAAATCAAAATACTCATTTCATGGACGGTTCCCAAATCTATGGATCAACGTACAGAAAATCAGTGGAACTACGTTCATTCATAAATGGTCAATTATCGATGTCCGTACACAAAAATCGTAAATTTTTACCATATTCCGACAATCCAAAAGCTGAATGTGAACACAGTAATAAAAATCGTGCCTGTTTTCAATCAGGCGATAAACGTGTTAATTTCCAACCACAATTAACTGCCATGTACACATTATGGTATCGTGAACATAATCGTGTTGCGGACAAATTGAGCGAATTAAATCCACATTGGGATGATGAAACTTTGTATCAGGAGGCAAGACGTATTGTTATTGCCGAAATACAACATATAACATACCATGAATGGGCTAGCGAGTTATTGGGACCGAAATACGTAAAGAAAATCGATAAATATGGTAGTTACAATGAAGAATGGGATCCATCGGTGTTGAACAGTTTTGCAACCGCTGCAATTCGTTCATTTTTCACACTAGTTGATGGAAGAATACAGTAAGACAATTCGAAAATCAATTAATTTTTATAAATTCATATTGTTTTCGTATTTAGATTGTATAATGAAAATCGTTCAGTGAATGATTCATTGAAATTATTGAATCTTTATCAAAAACCTGACCTTATTGAAGAATCCAACACCTTGGATGGCATTGTACGTGGATTGGCAACACAGAAAAGCCAAAAATACGACACAGAATTCGATCAAGATGTAAGTTTCGATTTTAAACAACTAAAAAATGAGTTTCTAGTCAAACTTTTTCCATATAGCTGGCAAACAATTTGTACAATAGTGGTGATTTTGGTTACGA
Organism: Oryzaephilus surinamensis; assembly: GCA_004796505.1. Taxonomy (NCBI): domain Eukaryota; kingdom Metazoa; phylum Arthropoda; class Insecta; order Coleoptera; family Silvanidae; genus Oryzaephilus; species Oryzaephilus surinamensis. Next base: position 1,763 of record SSSI01010485.1, read on the forward strand.
TATACTCAGTTTGGATATACAACGTGGTCGTGACCATGGTTTACCCAGTTATACCACTTATCGTCGCTTATGTGGCATGTCCACGGTGGAAACATTTGAAGATTTCCATACAGTTATGAATCATGAACAAATCAATGCTTTAAAACAGGTTTATTCGAATCCAAACGATGTGGATTTACTAGTTGGTGGTTTACTGGAAAAACCCATTGGTAGTTCAATGTTGGGGCCAACATTTTCTTGCATTATCGGTGAACAATTGTTGCGTACAAGAAGGGCTGATCGTTTCTTCTATACGAATCCGAATCAACCGAAACCGTTTACAAAGGCACAGTTGAAAGAAATTGAAAAAGTCACTTTGGCGCGCATTTTTTGCGACAATTCCGATAATATACGTACGATGCAAAGGAATGTATTGGAGAAAATAACGACAAACAATTATTTGGTCAATTGTGACAGTACGAATATTCCGAAAATGAATTTGAATGCTTGGATCGATAAGAACAAATACAATCATTAAAGTACAAGTAATATTTTATGAAAAGACTGATCAAAAATTACAAAAAACAACTTATTTATGGCTGTTTAAAAATAGTATTTAAGTTACATTTTATATTTTATTCATTTATTCATTTTTTTTTTACTTGTGAGCCAGTCAATTATTCAAGGACTAACAGGGTTTCACAAAACTATATTCTTTAATTTATTTAAATTTCGTATAAAAGAAAGATTCGTGCAATATATGATACTCCTATTATTTATTGAAAAAAAAACTATACAAAAAAATGCTCTCAAGCACTCGACACGAAAATTGAATCAAAAAATTCAAACTATATTAGTTTGAAGTGGAAAAAAAGTTGTTTATATAATATAAATTTGTATTCTTTTATACATGAAAATAAATATATAATATAAATATAAATGTTTTCATTTGATTTTTTGACCTAAACGACATTGTCGTTCTAAGAATATTCTAATCAACAACAAATTATCGTTAAATAATCATTTTTAATTAGTTTACAGTTTATTTATCAATATGACCTGTTGATAAATTATTGCCAATTCATAATAATAATTAATTTTTTTCAATAAAACATGACCTGCCTTAACTATCGAAATGTCAAAGTGTTAAAAATTCGGAAAAAGAATAACTCGTTTTTTAAATGCCAGTTTTAAATAATAATAGACCGTATTATTACTAATAAAATCATTGTCAAGTTCATAAACAAAGCAGAAAAAATTGTTTTTTAATTTCGTAATCGTTGAAGAGAAGAAAATGCAGTAGCATTATAATAATTATATAAAAGTCGAGTAGGAAAAAAAGTTAAACAATAAAATGGGAGTTTACTTGTTTCGTAATGATGATTAACTAGTCAACAGTGAAGAATAAAATATCATGTTAATATTTTTTATAAATAAAAGTACATACACATTCGATTTAATTTCGACCTTCAATTGAAAATCGTAACAACATTTACAAATTATTTATTATAAAACTGAAATATATGAGTAATATTCTATAAATTATGGATTTTCTCATGGACAAGCCCCCATACACACATAAAATCTAATAACGAATTTTTTTATTTCGACCATTCAGACTTTCGTTGAAAAATTCTTATGTTGTAATTTTACTCTCGATTTTTTTTTTTCAGCCTATATTATACTATAAAAATTATGCAAATTGGGTGAATGGCACTATGTATTTTATTAAGTAATAACAAATAAATGTGTACAAAATGCGTATTTGATGTTAAACATCCTTTTTAATTATGTGAAATAATTTCGATTTCTAACATTAAACTTTCTTTGAGACAAAAATTTTTTTGTCATGGGTGCGGAAAGTATAATTACCATTTTTATTAAATATTATATATTACCATTGAATTAATTTGATTGCACTTGCACTAAATATGGAATAAAAATTTTTTTATAAGATTAATTAAACATAATTGAAATTTATTAGCTTTCGATAAGCATATATGTTACCATTTTACTTTTTCCCCAACAAAATTAATACGAAAAGCCTTCATATAAAATTGCAGTAAAATAATATCCTCATTCATTTCATTCTTTTAATAAATAAATATAATATAACAAATTAGTCTCGTTTTTCTTATTGGTTTTTTGTAAACTAAATTATTAGATTTTATTGCAAATATCAATAAAAATTAATCATAAATCAGATTTAAACAATTGGAATGTGCAATTTATGTAATATGATGAAGTAATTTAAACGTTTTACAAATAATAATGGACTACATACATACATATATCTAAATAATAGTATCTTGATAAAATTCGAATGTACATATATTATATAAAAAAAATATATGGACATTATTAAAGAACAACCTTGCGTCATTATTTTATATATAAGTTTAACCTTATAGGGAGAACTTGATGGAAAATCAAACCTACATTAAAAGAGCACGTGATTAACTATGAAAGTACTTTACTTGCAATTGAATTGCGTAAAGATGTTATTAAAATTAAAAGTTTCAATTGTTAATTAAAACATATAAACTCAAGATATTAACTGGATTTGAGGAATTTTTCAAACCGCCTCCTTTCATTATTTTTAACGTTTATTAGTGAAAATAATCAACTTTCAACGTATATTTTCGAACTAGTTAATAGATTTTTCTAATTATATCCATATACGAAATATATTACAAAACCACATCGAAAAAAAGTGTGTTTGTCCAAAAATTTCAATATGTCTATTGTGAATTGCGGAAACAATTGTGTTTTCTATTATTTTTTTACAATATAATAAACAAAAACCATTTTTGATATGTTACAAAACATGTACCAAATAATATATATCACACAATATTTATAACATATTATATAATTAATATAGAAAAACTAATGAATAGTAAAAAATTATATATGCATGTAAATGTTATTTACATTTTGATGAAAAAAAGCGTGAAATTAACACAATAAAAATTCGACAATTGCCAAATAAATTGTATATTTTAACACGAAAATGTGTTCACTAAACTGTGACTTTTTGATTGTTATTAAAAGGGGTATATAAAATTCAAAAAACACACCTCCATAAGAGAAACTTGAAACACTTTTACTAATAATAAATAAAATCAATTTTTTTATTCTAATACACCTGTTTTTACTAAATAACTAGAATATTTTTGCCTGTCATCTAACGATTACATTATTTTCTGCATTAAATGTAATAATTGAGTAAAAAATCGAGACAAATCGCTGTTGGCATTAAAAAAAATAGATAATATCGCTTTCAATTGAATGCCAACAGAAATAAATTAATAAATCTTTAAGCCATTGACTTATAAAGTGAAAATTTATCTGATATTATTGTTTATTATTAATTTTTGTCTCTTATATAGAAAATTGTTAAATATGTACATATATATAGTTCATTTCCGTTATTTGCAATAATAATAAGTGAATGTTAACAATAACGAAAAAAAAAATATAAAACAATTATAAATAACTGTAAGGCTATTTTAATAAAATAAATAAATCATTTCGAGTTTTTTTCGTTTTTTTCTAAAAATACATCATTGATTAAATAATCAAAAGTTATTTTAATTATAAACCAATTTCTTAACATAAATTATATAACAAATCTATTAAATACTTTATTATAAATCAATTACGAATTGAAAATGTCCTTAAACTTAATTTCGTTTAACCTGAAAACACAAACAATGACTAGAAATCATGAATTCTTTCAAATAAAATAATACCATTAATTGTTCTAAATAATTGATACTTTTTATTCTATATCTATTCATATGATTGCGATTACTAATGACACGCATATTTTAATTTATTCAATATTTTGCCACACCTAATAATAAAATTATTATTACGAAAATTTTTTTCCAAACACAATTTACAATAAATTTGTGTCCATGAGAAAATTTGATTCAAATGCATGCATCAAAAATTAAACTATGCATTTTTTCAATTTCTAATTAAAAGCATAAAAAATGTGTAATCAGATGAAGGTGATTGCTTTTAAACCGTTCTTCCGGGAGACAATTGATGTGGTGGGTTAAAAGGTGGAGGCATTTTAAACACAGAAAAAAAAAACACTGCGTACATATATTTGTAATTTAATATCGTTTTACCCTCTTATTTTAACATCGACAAACTATAGTACTTTCTCTTTCCATACCCGAGATTATAAGAAAGGGTTACACTATGGAAGGTCTTTCAGTTTTCTTGTGTTTTTGTGGTGTTTAGAAACCCTATATTAATTTTAAATATTGTGCCAGCACGAATGGAATAAAATTTGTAATTTTTTTTTTGAAAGGTAATTTAATTACGACTAAACAAATATAAAGTGTTAAGTAACCATTTCAACAATTTCATTATTTTTGTATTAAAATTGAAAACAATAGACTATTAATTAAAAAATAAAAAACAGATTTACAAAATTATTATTTTGAAATCACTACCAATTTATTAATTTTTATCAATGTGCGGACAAAAAGAAAAAGTCACAATTGCACCATAAAAAGCTTTTGTCGTAAAATAAACAGGATTCATTAATTACATATACGAAATTTTAATATTTCTCGGAAATTTCTTTCATTTCACATAAACAAACAATATTTCCTTAATATGTACCATCAATTCCTTCCTATTGAGTGTTATAATTAAATTAAAATTCCATTTATTTATTCACAAAATAACTAATAATATTTGTATTTCCTTTATTGTAAATCGATCATGCTTGAAAATTAAAAATATATAAATATGATCATGATCCATGACAATGTATGTTACAATAATTTAATGTAAACACATATTTATTACATAAAAATATTCAATCACATATAAAAATTATTTCTGCCTTGAATTAAAGCTTTTTTAACATAGAAAAAAACGACTAATTTGTGACCTAAATGTTTTCAAACTAACAAATTGCAATAAAATTCTTAAGTAATATGTAAATTAATAAATTTTCTAGTAAATTATGGGAAAATTGCCAAGCTAGTTTTTTACTTCCACGTTATATTTGATACAAATTTAATTATTTATTTGTATTATGTGAACTTTTTTATAAATCATCATCTTTTTATAATGGGGAAATCAAGATATTTATTTATTAGTGAAGAAAATCCTTCAACTGTCTGGTATTTCCAAGAAAACACAACTGAAGGGCATTATATAATAATTGTTTACTTCACCCTAATGGAAAGACAGCCAATTTTTGAACATAAAATTGTTTTTACATGTAAATTCATTGGTTTCGCTCTGTTAGTGTAACAATTGGCGGTCATATTTTCATTATATAAAAGGAAAGTCACATACAAAAAGGGGAAAATCAATTTTCAATTACAACAATTTCATATTTTAACATTAAAACGTTTCAATTTCAAATTTATTAAATATTTATACACGTTTTTTCCTAATTATACCATCAAGTGGAATATTTAATGAAGAAAATCTTGTTTATTATTATAAATTCAATTATATTTATTGAAAATATCAAGAAAAATACATTTTATAGCATAAATAATTATGTACGGTGAAATCTGGATTTGAACTTTATTTGAAAAAAAATTCATTTACGAGGTTTAGAATTGCTACAATTTCCTCATAACATGCAGAACATGCAAATATCTATATAGCCACATATAATATTTACAAAACAATTTAAAAATAAATACATAGAATTGTCAGATGCGTGGACTAGTTTTCTATAATCGCCCGATTATAATGCCTTTCACCAATACTAAGTTTTAAATTATTATACAATATATGTATATTAAAGATTTGCATATAAGAACAATAAAATTTGCTATTAATTGAAAAAAAAAGTTATTAAAAAAGTTCTAACGGGATGCTGCTAATTTTTTTTAAGTAAAACTACCTTGATTAAATGTTAATTTTATATATAATATGTATAATATAATAAATAATCTTTTGTTGTACGATTTATTTTTAATATAAAATTTATATAAGAATTATCTTGTTAATTGATCGAGCAATGCAATTATAAAATGCATTATTTGTGACCTTTATAATATAGTTGCACCATATTAAATAAATTAATTGCCAACATGCTGTGTTTTAGACTATTTTTACACATATATATTCTAATTTGCAGAAAAAATACACTACTATGAAAGTTTGTTTTCTTTTTCCAAATGCAGGAAGTGAAATATATAAAGTGCATACAAAATCGAATGTGAAACTTGTGTATTTTTCTTGTTATTTTAATTTTAATGAAAATGTAAACAATTTCCCCACAATTTAACAAAATAATTAACCCAGCTTAATTGTTCAGTTATCAAAAAAATGTTCAAAAACACAATATGTGATATAAAAACCCATCATTTTTGTCACAAAATTGGTATTGTTCCAGAAACACAACATGTTGCCACTAATTTTATCGTCTTTACTAATAATTTCGGTAAATGGTCAAGGTTTACACCCTGACTACGATATTTTCTTCCAACAACCCCAGCCCACCGTTTATGGAGGCAGTTTTAGTACATTTCAATCACCGCAAACATCATTTGTTACAACATTTGGCGGGTAAAAATTCATAATAGTGCAATTTGGTACGTAAATTAATTAATTTTTTGTTAGCAATTCGTTATTTTCACAACCGCCTGCACCCCCAACTACACAAGATCCAAGAACTTTAGGCTGTGGCTCACCGCCCCCCAATTGTCCAAAATCCAAATATCGCAGCTATGATGGTTCTTGTAATAATTTAAATAATCCCGTATTAGGTACACCGCAAACACGTTATTTACGTCTTTTACCACCGAAATATGGAGATGGTGAGTTTATTTTACGATAATATTGTAGTTGAGTTGATAAAGAACTTTTTTTTATTTGGAATCTTTCTAATTAAACGAACCGTTTTCGAGATAATTACTAAAACAGTACAAAATACTTATCAATTAGTTTTCTGTAACTATGGCAACGCTTTCCGTTTCTATGGCAACGTAAACTTGTTTATACTTAACCCAAATTCCATCTACAGGCATTAGTACACCGACAATTGCAAAAAGTGGTAAAGATCTACCAAATTCGCGTAGTTTAAGCCTGATTTTATATCCTGATGTGTCAATTGAAGATCCAATATTTACGTTAAATGCCATGCAATATGGACAAATAATTACCCATGATATGAGTATGATTGCTGGTAGTACACAAGCACGTAAGAAAACCAAATTTTATTGAAAATATTTTAAAAAAAATGAAAAACGATTACAATTTAGAGCCGCATCAAACGAAATGCTGTTCGGATAATGGACAATTATTGGAATTTGCAAATATACCAGAACATTGTTACCCAATAATAATACCAGAGAACGATCCAGCCCATCAACAAACAAATACCAAATGTATGACATTTGTTCGTACAATAACAGATCGTGACCGTAATTGTGTTGGTGGTAAAACACCAGCTGAACAGGTAAATTAATTAAATAAAATTAAACACGAAAAAGACATTTTTCTTCCATATTAGTTGACGGCCGTTAACCATTTCTTGGATTTGTCCATCGTGTATGGTAATACGGATCAAGTGAATCAACAATTGCGCACATATCAAGGTGGTAGATTGATTGTCGAACAACGCAATGGCCAACAATGGCCGCCGAGGAATTCGAATTCCTCCGGTGTTTGTCAACTGCAAAATCCACAAGAACCGTGCTATATGGCGGGCGATACAAGAGTTAATCAAAATCCACAACTGACTGTATTACAAGTCATTTTACTGAGAGAACATAATCGTCTCGCCGATGGATTATTGAAATTGAATCCACATTGGGACGATGAGACGATTTTCCAAGAGGCAAGGAAAATTAACATTGCCCAACATCAATGGATCTCGTACAATGAATGGTTGCCAATATTTATTGGTTTGGAAAATTCGATACGTAATAAAATTATTTATATTACAAAGGACTGGATTAACGATTACAATCCGAAAGTGAATCCAACGATTTTAAACGAACATGCAACAGCTGCTTTCCGGTATTTCCATTCATTAATTGCCGGACAATTAGAGTAATTGATTGTTTTTTGGAAAAAGCGATTTTTGCAAACTTATCACGTTATTTTCCAGTTTGGTGACGGAGAAACGCGACAGTTACGGCAGTATACGTATGAGTGACTGGTTTAACCGGCCTGGCATTTTAGAAGAAGGTGATAATTTCGATCAATTAACCAGAGGATTAAATACACAACCAGAATTAGCTTCAGATGTTTACCATAATAGCGAAGTAATGCATTTTTATTACGAAAAATTTGGGGGGAAATAAACTGATTTTTTTTAGATTACACAATATTTGTTTAGAGGCAATATGCCGTTTGGTTCCGATTTGAAAGCAATCGATATACAAAGAAATAGAGACCATGGTTTGGCTTCCTACAACGATTATAGATCGTTTTGTGGTTTACCAAAAGCACACACATTCGATGACTTCCTGGACGTGATGCGCAAAGATGTAAACAACACCGTTAAAAAAAAACCTTTCATTTTTATTCTTAATTGTTTTACGTATTATAGAATGTTGCTAAATTGGCATCGTTATATGAACATCCAGATGATGTGGATTTAACAGTTGGCGGTTCTTTGGAGGTGCACGTTCCTGGCACGTTGGCTGGACCAACATTTTTGTGCATTTTAACCGAACAATTTTATAGAACGCGTGTTGGTGATCGTTACTGGTTTGAAAATGCTGGACAATTTACACTCGGTAGGAATAGTTTCAATTTAAAAAGTTGATGATTAATTTCTGTTTCTGTTCATTTCCAGAACAATTAAATTCTATTCGCAAGTCGAGCATTTCAAGACTTTTATGTGATAATGGAAAGAATATTAAAGCAATGCAAGCGAAAGGTTTCGAACGAATTTCACACAATAATCAAGTTTTACCATGCGAAGCATTACCAGCTGTTGATTTAACATTGTGGAAAGATGGACAAAATAGTGGCGGTGGTGGAGGTGGAGGTGGATCGTCGTATCCTGATTCAAATTTTGATTTTTCCAGTGGTTTCTTCTTTAAAAAATAATTTCAGTGCCTTTCTTATACAATATACATTTATTTATGTTAGAAAGTTTAAAAATAGGTTTTTAAGTTTGTGTAAATATCGAAATTTCTATTTTTATAAATAAATACTATATTTTTTCAATTTCATTGTTTTTTCTACTATTTTTCATTGAAAAACATGAAATATAATTGTCTCCTTATCAATATTAAAATATAATAATATGTATTTACGTAAATTTGTAGGAAAATATGACTAGTGTTTATTTAAAATGATAAGAAAATGTTGCGTTTAAATACAAATATTAAAAAACTAGTCATTTTCGGCTGCCTAACCATCTTGTACATATATATGAATATTGAACCCAAAATGTCTGACGACACATTACCCACATTGTATCAATATTACACTTCCAATGGTATAAAAACAGGGTTATCAGACAAACAAACAAATTTCACATTAAATAACAAAGAAATAAGCATATACAGTGGTGCAATACATTATTTTCGTGTACCGCCACAATATTGGCGTGACAGATTAAGAAAACTACGTGCATGTGGATTGAATACAGTGGAAACTTATGTACCATGGAATCTACATGAACCACAAACTGGTGCCTACGATTTCGGTAATGGTAATACAGAGTTTGAACAATTTTTAGATATCGCCAAATTCGTACGTATTGCCCAAGAAGAGGATTTGTTCGTTATTGTACGTCCAGGCCCGTATATTTGTGCCGAATGGGAATTTGGTGGGCTGCCAAGCTGGCTATTAAGATACGACACGAAAATTCGTACATCCGATCCAAAATTCATACAATTTGTACGAAACTACTACAAAGAACTGTTGAAAATCTTGGAACCACTGCAATTTAGTAAAAACGGTGCAATAATTGCATTTCAAATCGAAAACGAATACGGAAACACGAAAACTGATGGCGAATCAATCGATACACAATATTTGAATGAAATCAAAACGATTCTACAAGAAAATGGCATTGTGGAGCTGTTGTTTACGTCAGATACACCGTCGAACGGCTTTTGGGGCACATTACCAAACGTTTTAGCGACCGCAAATTTCCAAGAAGAGCCCGAAAAAGAATTGAAACTGTTGCAAGACTTTCAACCCGGTAAACCATTGATGGTGATGGAGTATTGGACTGGTTGGTTCGACCATTGGTCGGAAAAACACCATACAAGAGGGGCACAACAGTTTGCCGATGTATTGGAAAAAATCATACAACTGAATTCGTCGTTTAACATGTACATGTTTCATGGTGGGACTAATTGGGGCCTTTTGAACGGGGCCAATATTAAAGGCCTAACAACCAACAATGCCGATTATCAACCGGATATAACAAGCTATGATTATGATGCACCGTTAACGGAAGCTGGCGATTATACAGATAAATATTTCAAAGTGAAACATTTAATGGAGAAATACAGTAAAGTGAAATTTAGACAACCAACTTTACCAACGCTTGTGCAAAGAGTTGCATACGAAACGATTCAAATCGCACAACAATTAACTATGAATGATTTAATTGAACAAATTAATTATCAATCCAGTAGGAGTCTTTTGTCTATGGAAAAACTGAATATTAATAACGATTCAGGTCAAAGTTACGGATACATAATTTATAGGAAAGAATATTTGAATGTTAAAAAGAATGCAGTATTAACAATTCATGGACACGTTTGTGATACAATACTTGTTCTAATTAATGGTGAATTGATATCGAAACAATTAGAAACACGTGACGATTTAAATGGATTCGGTTTTTGGCGTAAAAATGATTCGACGTTAGTTTTCACGCAAGATTATAATGATGTTACGTTGGATTTGGTTGTTGAAAATTATGGTAGAGTTAATTATGGTAAATTGTATCAATTTAATCAGTTTAAAGGTCTTTGGCAAGGAAATGTAACAATTGATGATGTGGTTTTAAACGATTGGAAAATTTATCCAATGGAATTTAAAAAAAATTGGACAAACAACTTGAGTGGATGGAAAAGGGCTGATTTTCCAGCTGGACCAGCTTTGTATAAGGGTGTGTTGAATATAAGTGAACCAATTGATACATTTGTGGATATGAGGGGGTGGAATAAAGGCATTGTAATTGTAAATGGATTTGTTTTGGCCAGATATCTATATTTGGGGCCACAACAAACTGTTTATTTGCCAGCACCGCTTTTGAAAACTGGCCCTAATGATATACTGATTTTCGAACATTATCAGCCGCAAAAATGTATTCGGTTCAATACTGATTTAATATTTGAAGAAGTGAATTAAGATTTGTATTGTTTTAATAATCGAATAAAGTATCTAACTATAAATAGCTTTTATTCCTTATTCTAGTTTTACTCGTAAATATTTATGATTCAAACTATAATATATTTTTAGTTTACGATTTTATATAAAATAAAAAAATTCCTACCTTTTTGGCTGTAGAGCTGTAACAAAAAAATTATATGAATAACGTTTACCACATTTATTAATCAATCGATTTAATTACCTGTGATTAATTAAATCTCACCAAGTAAGCCGTGGACCACCATAGACTTTCCAAAATTCCCGACAAATCCACAATCATCACTTGTTTTAAAGTCTTTTCGAAGTATTGTAATTATTTACTGATTTAGTTTTAATTTTAATGCACAAATCCGCACATATCTTATAATACACTTATAATTTTTCACAATACCAAAATGGCTTTCAGTTAATTTCCAAACAGGCCACTAGATCTTTTCACTAAACAAAGATTTCGGTGCTCTGATTGGTTAATTATTTTTTTATAATGGAGGAAAATGCATTTCCGTTTTCCGCCTTCTAGAATTTTCTTTTCCTTCGCGAAAGTTTTCTTGTATGGTGATTCGTGAGTGATGTGATTTGTAGTGAAAATAATTAGTGAAATATGGAAATAAATAGTGTATGCGAGAAGAATTGGTAAGTAAATTCAAAAAAATCAGCGCAAGTTAACTTTGGTCCAAAAACTATGACAATCTTACCGTGAGCTTCAGTTGCCCTAAAGTTCAATGACCTTTCTTGGCTAAAAGCGCGGGTTGTGAAATACGATAGTCCTTGGCGTCTGTCTAAAATTCTCGACATTTTCATCATTATCACTCTATTTTAAAGTTTTTTTTCGAAATCTTTACCCAATTAACAATATTTAATTTTAATAAAAAGTAACCGTTTTTTTTTAAAAAATTTTTCAAAGCACAAAACGGCATGCGGCTAGTTTTCACATTCTACCACTAGATCACTCTTCTAGACCAAATTTATTGTTCTGATTGGTTAATTATCTTGCCGTAATGGCAGAAAAAATATGTATTCATCGGTTTTTCCACTTCATTTGAGTGATTTTTAGTGGAATTAAACAGTGAAATACGAAAATTGTTTTATAAATCAATACCATTTATCGATAAATAGGGTTTATGGAAGAATTCATCTCAATTTGGAAAAATTATTAGCAAAAAATGTAAATTTCATTAAAATTTAGATTTAATAGCAAACAATATCGAATTAGGAAGCGGTAATGTTTATTAATTATTAAATTATTTTCAGGTAGATCTACCAAAAATACTGAAATGGGTGTTACATTTGAGTACTTCATGAATTTTAAGGTAAGTGAATTTCTCAATTTATGTATATTGTAAAAAAGTTGAAGCTAAAACTTGCTAAACTCGCTACTATGTTCTAATTGTACCAGAAACTAAGCCAGTCTTTATTTACAAATACTCGTAAAAGTTGCGTCAGAAACTAGACCGATTTTTGTTTACAAATAGAAATTACGTCATAAACAAGTTTTTTTTTGTTTATAAGTAAATTAAATGTCAGAAAGTTCAGAAACCACTCTAGCCGTATTGGAAAAAGATTGTATAGGTAGTAGGTACCTAAATGTATTCAATTTTCATCTGTAAAAACTAAAATTAACGGTTTTTACTAAGTGAATACCTAGTGTTTTTTAGTGTAATAAATGGGGTGAAAATATATGATTAAGGCCCGATCTATCCACCTCTTTTTAAATTTATTCTGCTGTCCATAATTTCTATAGAAACAATTGTCTTAACAAACGTATCCAAGGAAATTACAAGCAGGATAAACTTACAAGAAGGTGGAAAAACTGGGGCTTAATGTAAACTGTGTTTTTTATATAAATTTCCATTTCAGTCATACGATCTATTGATTAGTAAAAACAATATAAAACATAACGTGAAATCATGGATTTATTCTTTATAAACAAAACACTTTAAAATCTTCCACATCTTATCACAATATCACGAATTCAATATTTCGATATATATATATGAGCCATATGAGAGAAAAATTTAAAAATATTCAATATTCTTAAAGCAAGTATGAATAAAGTATCATTTTTATTATTGTTGGCATTAGCTTTGCCAAGCTTATACGAAGCTGCTTTGCCAACATTGTACGAATACTACACATCTGATGGTATTTCTTCTGGTTTATCCACTGACAAACCCTATTTTACTTTAAATGGTAAAAATATAACCATCCATAGTGGCGCAATCCACTATTTTCGTGTACCACACCAACATTGGCGTGATCGTTTAAGAAAACTACGTGCCTCTGGTTGTAATGCAGTGGAAACTTACGCTCCATGGAATTTACACGAACCAGAAAGTGGTGTTTTCGATTTTGGCGATTTGGTAGACTCTCGATATAACAATCTCAACGTAACTGACTTCTTTCGCATCGCTCAAGAGGAGGATTTGTTTGTTTTGTTCCGTCCTGGACCGTATATTTGTGCTGAATGGGAATATGGTGGTTTTCCAAGTTGGTTATTAAGAAATAAAGAAACAATCGTACGCACATCGGAAAAGACCTACGTGGAACACGTTACAAACTATTACAACAGATTGCTGCCATTGATTAAAAACTATCAATTCACAAATGGGGGGCCAATTATTGCATTACAAGTGGAAAACGAGTACGGACATGTATGGACAGAAAATTTCGAACCGGATTTGGACTACATGCACATATTGGTCGATTTATTTAGGAATAATGGCATTAATGAATTACTTTATACATCAGATAACGCATGGATGGGTACACAAGGTGCATTGCCTGGCGAATTACTGCAAACCATAAATTTTGCCGACGATGCACAAAACGAATTCGACACTTTACTATCATTCCAGCCTGGAAAACCGGTAATGGCTATGGAATTTTGGACAGGATGGTTCGATACATGGGGCCAATCACATTATTCACGCGATAATGATGAGTTTAGATATGTTTACGAACAAATTCTAAAGTATCCAGCTTCAGTTAATTTGTATATGTTCATTGGTGGTACGAATTTTGGTTTTATGAATGGTGCTAATGTAGACACTGTAGATATTCCACTAACAACTAGCTACGATTACGATTCAGTGTTAGCAGAAAATGGTGATTATACGGAAAAGTATGAAATTGTTTCGGAACTTCTGCAGCAATACAAACAGATTGATTTATTGACACCCGATCGTCCAGCACTGGTACCACGAGTTGCTTATCCAGAAGTTCGTGTTACACAGCAAATTTTCCTTAAAGAAATCTACGATTCGCATACTAACAAAATTTATAGTGAAAATCCTATTCCAATGGAACTTTTGCCAGTAAACAACGATAATGGACAAAGTTATGGATATACTGTTTATCAAGCATTCGTGGATTTGCCAGCAAATTCCACATTAACAATTTCAGGCTACGTTTCTGATAGTGTAATGGTGTTAGTTAATGGACGTTTGTCTTCAAAGCCTTTGGAAACAGCAGCAGATTTAGATGGATTCGGCTATTGGCGTCTAAAAGATTCCACAGTATTCTTGACTGACACCGATTTAAAGGATGCAAGCTTGGATATAATTGTGGAAAATTTGGGAAGAGTCAATTCTGGTCCAATTTCATATTTTCAAGCCGCTTATAAAGGCTTAAATCAAGATGTGTTGTTGAATGGTCAAGTTTTAACTGACTGGTATATTGTACCATTGGATTTTAAACAAGATTTCAATGAAGAACTAAGTGGATGGGAAAGTTGGCATGATCTGGATTTAAATGAAGTTAAACCAGCTGTCTATAAAGCTGGTTTTGAAATTTATGAAGATCCTGTCGATACGTATATTGATATGTCCGATTGGACCAAAGGGATTGTGATTTTAAATGGTTTTGTGTTGGGACGTCACTTTAAAGTTGGACCAACGCAAGCTTTATACGTGCCAGGACCATATTTAAATAAAGGTTGGAACGAAATCATCGTTTTCGAACAATTTAAACCATCTGATACGATCAAATTTTCAACTGACATGATTTATTATACCAATTAAAGAATTTTTATTTTGTAATTACATTAGTTTATAAATAAATAAGATTTTAAATATACATATGAATTGTTCAATTTTAATTGAAGTACCAAAAAACCCCCTGTCCCCTGTAGTCAGTTTTTTAATAACATAAGTGATTTTATTTGTTTTTAAAGCAATTAAGATGATCAGATACTAAATTTTACAATGAGATAAACTTTGATTATTCATAATTTAATACTATATAACTTAGTATTAAAACGTTTATTCATTAGTGTGCCATGTTATTTTTTCTGGTATTATTATAGAAATAGAATTTTTCCTTATTTTAATAGGGTGGTTATTGAATTTATAGTAAAAATGCGTAAAAATTACGTGAAAATCACTATAATATCATTTATGAATCGCATGAGTTTCAATGTACCAAATTCTCGTAAACAAACCACTTTAATAGTTTTGTCAAATCTTCCATCTTATCACTAATTAAATACAACCAATATATAAACGAAACAATTGCAATTTACAATTATTCCAAAGTCAAATATGAAGAAAGTATCATTTTTATTATTGGCATTAGTTTTGCCAAGCTTATATGAAGCTGCTTTGCCAACTGTATACGAATACTACACTTCTGATGGTATTTCTTCTGGTTTATCCGCTGATCAACCCTATTTCACCTTAAATGGTAAAAATATATCGATATACAGTGGAGCAATTCATTATTTCCGTGTACCACATCAATATTGGCGTGATCGTTTAAGAAAACTACGTGCCTCCGGTTGTAATACAGTGGAAACTTACGCTCCATGGAATTTACATGAACCAGAAAGTGGTGTTTTCGATTTTGGCGATTTGGTTGACTCTCGATACAACAATCTCAACGTAACTGACTTTTTCCGCATCGCTCAAGAGGAGGATTTGTTTGTTTTGTTCCGTCCTGGACCGTATATTTGTGCTGAATGGGAATTTGGCGGTTTACCAAGTTGGTTATTAAGAAATAAAGAAACAATCGTACGTACATCGGAAAAAACCTACATCGAATATGTTACACGCTATTACAGCAGATTGCTGCCATTGATCGAAGACTATCAATTCACAAATGGTGGGCCAATTATCGGATTACAAGTAGAAAACGAATATGGTCATGTTACAACGTCAGATTTTAATCCAGACAAAGAATATCTACAGATTCTAGTCGATTTATTCCGAAATAATTCGATAAATGAGTTACTTTACACTTCAGATTCCGCTTACAGGGGCACTTTGGGCTCATTGCCCGGTGAATTATTGCAAACTGTTAATTTTGGTAGTGGGGCAGCTGGTGAATTTAATTCTTTACAAACTTTCCAACAAGATAAACCGATAATGGCAATGGAATTTTGGACAGGATGGTATGATTCATGGAGTAATGCACATAGTGTTCGCGATAATGATGACTTTAGAAATGTTTATAAAGAAATTCTTACATACCCAGCCTCAGTCAATATGTATATGTTCCATGGTGGTACGAATTTTGGATTTTTGAATGGTGCCAATGAAAATGCCGAGGGAAACGGCCAGGATGTTCCATTAACAACTAGTTACGATTATGATTCACCATTAAGTGAAAATGGTGATTATACGGAAAAGTATGAAATTGTTGCAGAACTTTTGAAAGAATACAATCCAGTGGAATTTTTGACTCCTGATCGTCCAGCACTGGTACAAAGAGTTGCTTATCCGGAAATTAGTGTTTCTGAACAAATTTTCCTTAAAGAAATCTACGATTCCTATTCCGATAAAATTTTTAGTGAAAATCCTATTCCAATGGAACTTTTACCAATTAATAACAATAATGGACAAAGTTATGGATACACAGTGTACCAAAAAATATTGGATTTACCAGCAAATTCAACGTTGACAATTACAGATTACGTTTGTGATACTGTAATGGTGTTAGTTAATGGAAATTTGGTTTCAAAACCATTAGAAGACTCGTCAGATTTAGATGGTTTCGGTTATTGGCGTCTTAAAGATTCTTCACTCGTTTTAACTGATACCGAATTACGAAATGCAAGCTTGGAGTTGATTGTGGAAAATTTGGGAAGAGTTAATTTTGGTCCAATTTCGTATTTTAAATCCTATAAAGGATTAAATCAAGATGTGTTGCTAAATGACGAAGTTTTAACTGATTGGTACATTATCCCATTGGAATTTAAACAGTCGTTCAATCAAGAACTAAGTGGATGGCATGAAGTGGACACAAGCGAAATTAAACCAGCCCTTTATAGAGCCACATTTGAAATAAATGAAGAACCAGTTGACACTTATATTGATGTACAAGACTGGACCAAAGGAATTGTGATTTTAAATGGTTTTGTATTGGGACGTCACTTTAAAGTTGGACCAACGCAAGCTTTATACGTACCAGGACCGTATTTAAATAAAGGGTCAAATGAAATTATCATTTTTGAACAATTTAAACCATCAGATACGATCAAGTTTTCAACTGACATGACCTATTATACGAATGAGGGGTACAGTCTTATGAATAATTACTTGCCATTAATGGTATTAGGCGTGTTAATTAATATATTTAATAATAATTGAAATTATTTATAAATAAATAATGTGATAAAATATATTTTTAGTAGAATCTATTTTGTACTTTTTTCTTTACGTTTAATTATTACCTACTAAAAATGTCTTAATAAGAAACTCTTCGTATAGTTTTTAATAAAAATTTACGACTGTAATGCGATATACGCTGTTTGTTAAGTGAATAAGTATGTAAAAATTTGTATTTCCTTTTTCAAGCTACAAAATATACACACCTTGATGGAAATTTATAAATTTCAAGTGCTATTAAACCACTTAAATGATGGAAATTTTTCTGTACCTATCTCGTACAATACAGAAAACAAGCTAGAAATAATACAAATTGCAATTTATTTATAATTTTATTATGATTTATAAATTGGTTTTTCGGAAAAGTGCAATTCTTCACTTCCTTCAAAATGTTCAAACACTATTATTTCATTCTGGCCTGTTTTAAGCAAAGGAGCTGGCAAAAATAAAAATAATTGCGGCCCAATTATAAAATGTCTTCCTAACACAAATCCATTAACAATTATTATTCCTTTCGTCCAATTTTGTGTATCAATGAATGTATCCACTGGATCATCATCGATATTTAATTCAAATTTGTACAATTTAGGATCCGTCGTAGAATCATCGTAATCTTTCCACCCTGACAAACTGTTTGTCCACGATTTTTTAAATTCTAACGGAATAATTGTCCAATTCTCTAAAATTTCCTCGTTGATGAAAACTTCCCCTTGCAATAAACCTTTAAATTGAACTTGTAAAGTTTGTACAGGTCCGTAATTTACACGACCGAAATTTTCTACGACTAATACAACTGTGGCATTATTTAAATTTTCATTTGTTAAAGTTAGTGTTGAGTTTTCTATTTTCCACGAGCCAAAATTATTATTTAAGCTGTCATTTGATTTTAGAACTGGTGCTATTTGTTTACCATTTACGTAAACTAATAAAGTATCTTTTAAATATCCATTAATGTTTAATGTACTATTCGATGGCAAATTTAAATTCTCTTTGCGATATGCAATATAGCCACAACTTTGTCCAGAATTGTTATTAATGGGCAATAATTCCATTGGTACTAAATATGGACTTTCAATCGTTAATGGAGGTTGTTCCGTTAAAATTGAGTATAAAAGCAGTTCTTGTTGTACTCCAAGACTTGAATAAGCCGTTTTAGGCAGTTGTTCTGGTACTTCAGGAGTTCTAATTTGAATTTCATTAAATTTTTCCAATAACTCTTTAATAGCGTAATATTTTTCCGTACAATTACCATCTTCACTGATCGGTGCATCATAATCATAACTTGACGTATCTGGTTGATAACCAGAATTGTCTGGATTTGAGTTTGCAACATTAGCACCATTCAAAAGTCCAAAACTAGTACCACCATGGAACATGTATATATTAAATGAACCTGGATATTCCAAAATTTCTTCTAAATATTTGATACCACTGCTGGTTACATTTACTGTGTGATGGTTTTCGTTCCAATGGTCGAACCATCCAAGATAGAATTCCATTGCCATTGATGGTTTACCAGGTTGTAATTTTTGTAATAAATCAAAATCCTCTGTTGGATCGCCCTCAAAATTGGCCGTTTGGAAGAAATATTCTGGTAATGTGCCTAATGTTCCTGACGATGTGGGACTATCAGATGTAAATAACAGTTCTACAATGCCATTATCAAGCATTAAAGTACGTAATTGTCGTAAATACTCTTTATCTGGTGTTATACTAACTCTGGTACTACCATATTCGTTTTCCACTTGAAATGCAATTATAGAACCATTTTTTGTAAATTGATGTTCATCTAAAATTGGTAACAAAGCATTGAAATATCTTTCAACGAATTGCATATAAACTGGATCTGATGTACGTAAATTTATGTCTTTTTCGCGTAATAACCAGCTGGGAAAACCGCCAAATTCCCATTCAGCACAAATGTATGGTCCAGGACGTACGATTGCTAATAAATCTTCTTCTTTGACAATTTGAAAAAATTTGTTAATGTCCAAAAAGTCTGTCATATCACTTCCACCATCACCAAAGTCAAAATGACCAGATTGTGGTTCGTGTAGGTTCCATGAAATGTAGGTTTCCACTGTATTTAAACCAGCAGCTCTTATTTTTCGTAAACGATCACGCCAATATGGCTTAGGAACGCGAAAATAATGCATAGCACCACTATATAATGTAATATTCTTACTATTTAATGTGAAATATCGTTGATCGACAGAAAGACCCGAATTTATTCCATCATTTGTGTAATATTCGTATAGTGTAGGTAAATTATTACTTAAATTACCAAAGGAAAATGAAAGAAACAAAAAAATTAGAAAGGCTAACATTTTTATTCAAACTAACACTAACTTTTGTAAAAATTATTATATAAATGGTAGAAAATACATTAAGATAATTTAATTTTTTCCCACCTTGAAACTAACTTTGATAAGAAAACAATTAGACTATGTAGTACAAGTACAATCAATAATTTAAAAATATTGTTATGTTTACGAAATTAATCCTAATATTCTATTATTGTTATTGTTTTTAGAACGTTAATTCTGTTTATCAATTTAATCGTTTATTGAATTATAACAAAATAGAATGTATTTATTTATAATTAAACGCCATTTAATTCCATTGTACTTAATAAAGATATTATTTACGTACTAATCTCATGTTAAATAGGAATCCAGACCATTTGTTGACCTTAAAAATGATAAAACTCCTCTATTCATTCAGTAAACACAAATTATACATGAGTTCATGTACAATTTTTATTAAATAAGTGCATTCGGAATTAATAAAATGGCATTAGCAACAACAATACTACCATCATTGTACGAATATTATACAGCTGGTGGTATAAATTATGGTTTGAATGCAAATCAATCGTATTTTACATTAAATAATCGTAATATAACAATTTATAGTGGTGCAATGCACTATTTTCGCGTACCAAAACCGTATTGGCGTGATCGTTTACGTAAAATGCGCGCAGCCGGTTTAAATACGGTCGAAACGTACATACCATGGAACTTGCACGAGTACCAGAATGGGCGCTACGATTTCGGAACGGGCGGTTCGGATATGGAGGACTTTCTGGACGTTAGAACATTTTTGAAAACGGCACAAGAAGAGGACTTATTCGCAATTGTACGTCCAGGACCGTACATTTGCACTGAATGGGAATTTGGCGGTTTTCCCAGCTGGTTATTACGTGAAAATGGTATTAAAGTACGCACATCAGATCCAATTTACATGAAATATGTGACACGGTACTTTAATATACTGCTAAAACTACTAGCGGTACTACAATTTACGAAAGGTGGGCCGATAATTGCGGTTCAAGTGGAAAATGAGTACGGTAGTACCGAGAAACCGGGTAAATTTCAACCGGATCGTGCCTATTTATGGCAACTAAGGCAGTTAATGCTGGATAATGGTATTGTTGAATTGTTGGTAACTTCTGATAATCCATCATCGCATGGTAGTGTTGGTACTCTACCAGGAGTGTTCTTGCAAACTGCAAATTTTGCTTCAAACCCCCAAAAGGAATTTGACGCTTTGAAAAAATTACAAACCAACAAACCGGCAATGGCAATGGAATTTTGGACTGGATGGTTCGATCATTGGGGTGAAGAGCATCATACAAGAAACAATGACGATTTTTACAATGTTTACGAAGAAATTTTGAAATATCCAGCATCAGTTAACATGTACATGTTCCATGGTGGTACTAGTTTTGGATTTATGAATGGTGCCAATGTGAATAATGACCAACCGGACAATTCTGGCAATCAACCGGACACAACAAGCTACGATTATGATGCACCTCTTTCAGAAGCTGGTAAAACAATGAATTTCCATTAAAAATTTTATTCTAGTACCAATTTTCCAGGCGACTATACCATTAAATACGTAATGGTAAAAGAATTATTAGCAAAATACAATCAAGTTTTAACACGTACACCCTTAACACCGGCAATAACACGAAAAATTGCGTACAATAGTGTTAAAATACAGGGCCAATTAAATTTGGAACAAATTTTAAACCACGTACCAGATGTATTTTTGAGTGGACATTTATTACCAATGGAACTGTTGCCAATGAATAATATGTCTGGTCAAAGTTATGGGTATATTGTGTATAGAAAAAGACATTTAAATCTAAAGTCGAATTCGGTGTTAAAAATTGGCGGTCACGTGTGTGATAGTGTCGTTGTTATGTTGGATGGTATGTTAATGTCGAAACCATTAACAACCGTGGACGATTTGAATGGATTCGGATTTTGGCGCGTAAAAGATTCCAAACAAGTATTAACAACGCAAAATTTAACTGATGCCACATTGGATTTGATTGTTGAAAATATGGGGCGCATGAATTTCGGTTATTTGGAACAATTCAATCAGTTTAAAGGTTTATGGCAAGGTCCAGTAACGGTAAATAATCAATCGATTGACGGTTTATGGGAAACGTATCCGTTGGAGTTTAAAAAAAGTTGGATTGAATCGTTGAATGGTTGGCATCCACCGTACGGTATATGGGCGCCAGGACCATCGCTTTATAAGGCCACTTTTTATGTTTTGAATCCGCAAGATACGTTCCTGGATATGACGTATTGGATGAAAGGAATTGTTATTGTTAATGGATTTGTTTTGGGCCGATATTCGCGTATTGGGCCGCAGCAAACTCTTTATTTACCAGCACCATTTCTGCACAATGGCTACAACGACATTATTATATTTGAAGAATATATTCCAGCACAAGAAATACGTTTTTCGAAAACGCCAATTTATAAAACAAGAAACTAATTTCTATTAATTTAAAATATATGTACATAAATAAAAGAAAAAAAACAGGGAATAAAATTTACGTATCGATCGTTCATTTCCGTTTCAATTTACATTTTATAGTATAAAAACAGTTTGAATTATGTAATCGTTGACTAGTTTTGGGTGAAAGTTCAATGATGGCAGTGACCTTGTTACCATCATTGTACGAATATTATACCACAAATGGTATACAAACAGGTTTATCAGCAAATCAACAATATTTTCAATTAAATAATAAAAATGTCACTATATATAGTGGTGCTATGCATTATTTTCGTGTACCGAAACAATATTGGCGTGATCGTTTAAGAAAATTACGTTATGCTGGTTTGAATACGGTGGAAACTTATGTACCATGGAATCTCCACGAACCGGAACCAGGTAGAATCGTTAATAAATAAATTAAAAATTACACAAATTGTGAATATACTAGGTGTATACGATTTTGGAAATGGTGGAACGGATATGGAACAGTTTTTGGATTTGGAAACGTTTCTAAAAACTGCACAAGAAGAGGATTTATTTGCCATTGTACGTCCTGGGCCATATATTTGTGCCGAATGGGAATTTGGTGGTTTACCAAGCTGGTTATTACGTGAAAATGATATTAAAGTACGGACATCGGATAAAAATTTCATGAAACACGTTATACGTTTTTTCAACGTACTTTTACCAATCTTGGCGGCATTTCAATTCACAAATGGTGGACCGATAATTGCATTTCAAGTTGAAAACGAATATGGTAGCATGAAAAGGCGAGATTTTACACCAGACAAAATCTATTTAAAACAATTATACGATTTAATGAAGAATAATAATATTGTTGAATTGCTTTTTACGTCGGATGGGCCGAGTTTGGGTGGTACATTTGGTACAATACCGGAATTATTTCTACAAACGGCCAATTTTAATCACAATCCAATTATGGAATTAAATACACTCAATCAATTACAAACAAATAAACCAACGATGGTTGCAGAATACTGGGCGGGATGGTTTGACCATTGGACAGAAACACATCACGTTGGGAATTTAACACATTTTCGTACTGTTTATGAAATTATATTAAAATATCCAGCAAGTGTTAATTTATACATGTTCCATGGTGGTACGTCGTATGGTTTCTTAAATGGTGCCAACATTGATAAGAATGTTTATAAACCGGATGTGAATAGTTACGATTATGATGCACCATTAAGTGAAAATGGTGATTATACTGTAAAATTTTATATTGTTAAGCAATTAATTGAACAATATAGTACGATTAAAATTAAACAAATTCAACAGAAACCGAAAGAAATTCAACGCATTGCATATAAAAATATCGAATTAACAGAATATTTAAATTATAATAAAATTGTTGAACAAATACCAGATATTGTAAATAGTATGAATTTATTATCAATGGAATTTTTACCAATCAATAATGATAGTGGACAAAGTTATGGCTATATAATATATCGTAAAAAAAAATTAAATTTAAATATGAATAGTATTTTAACGATACAAGGATATATTAATGATTTTCTTTTAATTTTCATTAATGGTCAATTAATTTCGAAACAATTCAATAATGTAAACGATTTAAACAGTTATTGGAGAAATGCGAATGTAAATATAAAATTAAATGAAACTCCACTAAATAACGTTACATTGGATTTGTTTGTTGAAAATATGGGTAGAAATAATTATGGGCAATTGAAAGATTTTCAACAATTCAAAGGTTTACGTGATGGTGTTTTAATAAATAATAAACCAGTTTATGATTGGCAAATATTTCCATTAGAATTTAAACGTAAATGGACGCAGAGTTTGAAAAATTGGCAAACATATGATAAATCAAACACTGGCTGTGGCTTGTATAAGGGCATATTGAATGTGGACATGCCAATTGATACATACATTGACTTAACTAACTGGAAGAAAGGCATCGTAATTGTGAATGGATTTGTTCTAGGTAGATATATGCATATTGGACCACAACAAACACTTTATTTACCTGCACCATTATTAAATTATGGCACAAATGAGATTATCTTATTCGAACAATATCAATCTTTTGATAAAATACAATTTTCAAAAGAACCAATTTATTATACAAAATTGTAATATTATTTTAAATATAAATACATATATGTTTGTTGAATTAAATAACGCCGTTTTTTTCCGAATAACTTGGGGGCGGCGTTAAAACCTCCGTACATTTATTAATAAAACATCGTACATAATTCGGTACAGTTTTTTGTGTTGACGTTAAAATACGATCAATTATTGGCAATTGAAACATTTTCTTTGCCTGTACACGTTGATCGTTTGTCACAATTCTGTCATCTAAATGCATTAAATTCGGAAATAATGCAATTATGAAAAACCTTAAAAAGAAAACACAAACATTAGACGACATAAATAATATTTAAACTTGTTTTATTAAATTTTTTTTCATGCGTAATAAATGAAGGCAATTTTTTCCACCAACCCCTGCTGTTTTTTTTTACCTGTATTGAAGATATTCATAAAAATTGCCACCATTTAGGTATGATGGGGCCGCCTGATTACCCATTAATGATAAATATTTTAAATTCGGACATGAACATTGTAATTTTCTTACAAAACGATTCAGTTCGTTGATTTTACAATGATTTAACCATAATAATTCCAATTTTGGCATAAATGGTAGATTTGTGTCTGATGTTATGTTATTATGATCGCATATAAGGGATGTTAATTCGGTAAATTCGTTTAAAAAATCCAAATTGTTGAATTCATTGTAGCTAATGTCGAGAATTTTTATGGTGGCCGCCAATTCGTGTAATAAAATTTTTGGCATTTGATGTAAACGTTCGTACGCCAATGAGAGTCTTTGTAAATGTAAATCGTCATCGTTTGTATTATGATTTTTTGTTTTATTATCAATTTGCTGGGCTCTATTTTGACCTGTAGGAAAATTTACAAGCAGACTGATTATAATTAAAAAAACTATGTAAATTGTTTACCTAAAATTAAATTTCCTAATGACGTCATACTAAAAATAACGTCTTCATTTGAAGATTCGTCTATTGGGATATTTTTTAAATCGAATACAGTAAATACGTCGTCATTATTGTAACTAAAATAAAAAATGAAATGGAAATTAACTAATTAATTTACGTATTATGGTTAATTAATTCCTACACTTCGTAACAATCGTCCATTTTTTTAATATATATTTTTTTTTCGAAAAATAATCAATTTTTCACTAATTTAAACCAAAAGGTCTGTTTATCAACAATAACAAGTAATTAAACTAAAATGATAAACTCATTTTGTGTCAATTTTAATTCAAGAAATCTTGCTAAACTTTTAATAATAATATATTGATAAGAATATGTTTCTTATCGGTCGAATTTTTGTAAGGTTAAGTTTTATAATAATAATAAAATACAACCGAAAATCAATCAATAAACAGAATACTTAGAAAAGATATTTACACCATAAGTTTAAAAAAAGTGTAATTTTATTCGAATTTTCCAGTATTGGAACGACCCTCTTCAAATACTTAAATATTTTTCACTATATTTTATAGAAATTTAGGTCGACATATAAGACGAACTTGAAATAATTTGATATCATATAATCATAATATGAAATAGTAGATAATATTATATAGTACGTTCAGAAATAGAAAAATTTCATAATAAAAAACTGAAATCCAGCCATTATTTTTTTATTTATAACTTTTCCCACAAAATTACAATGGAAATATACAATTTGCTATACAATATTTTATTAAGCATTTTACAATTAATTAATAAATACTTTTTACTAAACATTTACATTACATTCAGATATTTTTGTAGTTTTTTTTTGGAAAAACAAGACCTTAATACAAGAAAAAAACATTAATTCTAGTTGTAAACTATTATTTTGAAAAATAATCCATCGGGAATTTTTTATGGGAAGAATTTTTTATTAATATGTATATAGAATCGTCTTATACGTTGTTGTTGCTGTTGTTGTTGTCTTGCAGTTCTTGAGCTCTCCTATACGACTGTATCTAATGTTACATAAAATTGTTGATAAATATTAATTAAAAATTATTTGTTGGACGGATTTTACCCATTGTCGAACAATTTTCGATATGTTGTCATATTGTTCAGGTGTTATTTTATGATATGATCTAGATGGATAGGAACTTCTCGGTCCAGTAAACACAAAAGCTGGATTCTGTTCATCTTGTGCAACTTCCTCATTTGTATCAATTAATTCTAATGCCCTTTTACCCATACCACCGTAACATGAATGACCGAAACTGGCACAACCACCTTTGGAACAAAACCAATAACCCATTTTGTAATCATAATTTTTATTAAAAAAAAAACTACCTGAACGGATATATTTATTATTATTGCCCTTTCCTTTAACATGACGCGATCTAATTTGGACACCTTTTTGTAATAATTAAAAAATTATTTTAATCAAACTGGTATCAGGTTGTATAAATGGAATTAATTGTTCGTTTTTTTTTCTGTGTGGTAAAGTTTAACTAGAAATGAATTAAAATATAGTTTTGTAGTTGTTTCGACCACCTATAGTTTTGGTTGTGATTGAAATTGCTTCAAGTTAATCAGTTCAACCATCAGGGGGTGTGCATGTTCGCATCTCTTATAGAAAATTTCGTATCAAACTCTCTCTTGTATGTATATAGAACACAAAAGACCATATAAAATTATATGTATATACGCATGTTTGTAATAAGGTAATCCAGGAATTAAAACAGTTCCAAACTAGTACCATAATAATAGATAGCAAATTCTGGTGGTGGTTTGTTATTAATTATTCCTTTGGTTTGTACAACATATGTATGGATTCAGTTCGATTGTTGAAATTATTGTTTGCCGAAACATAAATTTTCTTGTAATTCTGTGTGTATTAAATGGTTATATATATATGTATGTATATAAACTATTATGTTTTGGATGAAGGGTTGAATTAAAATCTTTTGTACCTGAAGAGTAGGGAGTAATTTTCAGTTGTAATTATAAACATTTGGGCATAAAGTGAAAATTTTCTACATTGTTGTTTTGTAAACCAGGAAAAAGGTGGTTTTTCATTAAAAAAATGTAAATAAAATCGTAATAATTAAGAACGAAATTAACAAAATTCATTTCCAATTGATTTTCCAAATTAGACATAAAAATATTTAGTTGAAGCTTTGTTGGAAAAGCGTTAAAAGCAATAAATCAATTATCAACTACTAACTCGGTGGTCTTAATTCGTCGAACGTAAATTAAGTTAAAAGAAATTTACAATAAAATTGAAAAAAATTAATTTCCATTAACTATTTATAAGATTTCTAACGTCCTATTCAATAAAGTTCTTATTTATCAAATAAACCCTTAAAAAAACCGCACACACACAATGTACACACGTTAATTTATGAGGGTGTATTGCATCCCTATTATTCAAATGTGAAATATTTTACAATAAACTTTCGTGGGCGTCAAGTGTTAAAGGGTTAACAAAATTAACCATCTGATTTACGTTCATGAATATCAATTTCAATTCAATTAGAAAATTACAACTACAACTATATATGTGTGTGTGTGGAAACAATTTTGTTGGAAGAAAAATAAATCAAATCTTTTCCATATATGTACAAAAATTGATAAGAAAATGCGCTTCTCTTTTTGGCTTTATTAAATTGGAAAAAATTTTTATTACATTTTCAAATACGTACAAATAATAATATTTTCTAGTCGTTTGTTTAATCAAGTATAAAAATGAAATGAATTCATTAATACATTTAATTATAATTTGTTTATAATTGGCAATTAAATTAATTTCTCTAGATTTTCTAAATAAAAAATTGTTCATCACAATCAATTATGGTGCTGGTTTTTCTTTAATGAATTTATTTGGTTTAAAATATATATACATAATAGTTTGTCATCTTTAATAATAATAATTATAATACAGATTAATATGTGGATAAATTGAAAATTAGGACAAAGTCAATTAAACAGATGAATGCTTTCATAGGTCTAATTTTATAACCATGAGTTAATAATGATTTGATCGATTTTACTTAACTAAGAAAATTTTTAATAATAAACACAGGTATATATTGTATAAAAAATAAACAAACTAAAGCCAAACTAGGTGAGCTTTTATGTATTGTGGAGCTTTTTAAATGTTAAAAGTTCCATTTTAGGGTCTATTGTGTTTTATATATATATTTTCAATAAAAAGTTTTCTAAAATGATAACACGTTAAATTATTTACAACTTTGATTAGTATTACTAGAAGAATTTTAATGGATTTTAAAATTTTCTGTTTTTAACACTTCCTATAAAACCTTCGAAAAAGCTTTTAAGATGAAAAAATTGTTTTAAAACTCATTAAACAAGTCATAGAGTTAGTTTTAGTAGCAATATAACTAAAACTAGAGAAAAAAGACTGATAATCAAGTCTTTTGGTTAATTTAAGAAACATAAATTGTTGGCTTAAAACTTTCTAAATTGAGAACATTTGAAAGTTTTATTATTATGTATTATTTAACTTATTATACAGACTAAAGATTCGTTTAATTGTTAGAAATAAAAACAGAAGAAAGGGGTTGAATTAATTGCCAATGTTATCTTAAATCTATTTTCTAATTTAATTTGGATTAGCTTTAATTTTCACGAAATAAATTCAATTTATTTATTATCAAATGTGAAAAAAATACGTAAACGGAAATAATTTGCCATTTAATAGTAAAATTTGAAAGAAAATTGGTAAAACGTGCACTATTTCGAATAGTATTAACAGGAAATGAGGGAAAAAGTCCATAAAATGAAAAATTTGCGCAAATTGCTTCATCTTTTTACTTAAAAAAAGCCAATTTCAATTGATTTTCATCAATTAATGAATATTTAATAATTTTTTTTAAACAAACTTTTAATCTTTCGGTTAAATAAGTTCTTAAGAAAGTTAACTAAGTACATCTAAGGTCCTAAATTAATTCCATTTATAAAACTAGAGTGAATTTGTTGTCATTTTGGCACAAAAACATTTAACACAAGTTTTGTACTTACGTTTGGCTTCAGTCCCTTCCAAATGGAAGAAAACTACAAGACTTAACACTGTTACCAGCATAGCAATGGAAGAAAAACAATTCATATTTAATAACTATTTGGATTAAATTTTCTAAATAAAGTAATAAACACGGATTTTCGATTCGAACTGGTTGGTAAATTTTTTCGAAAAAATTTTCTTCCAGCGCTGTTGCTGTTTTGAAATAATGTGAGAGCCAGTTTGGCGTCTGTGGCTTTTCATTTAAACTAGAGCCTTGCGCGCCATACGCGGTTTTCTGCCCCCTTCCCCCCACTTTGGGAAAAATAGATCAAGTTTTTTATGATCATTTATTAAAAAAGATGACATTTAATTACATATATGAAGAGATTTTAAATCGTATGTAAATAGTTATAAAAAGATGGAAAACAATCACATGGAAAAAAGGAAAAACATTAATCCCAAACGATTGTTACACATGAGGGAGTCATCCTTGGACAAAAAGAGAATTTTCTCATTTCTGTTTCTTTATTCGTTCCAACTAGATTGGTTTTTTTTGAATAAATCCTTTGATTGTGTTTACAAATTTGGAAATTATTATTTTTTTCAAATAATTACTTCCTTGATTGCCTTTTTATATACGGATAGTTCAATTTTCACTTTATATGTACTTAACAGTTGAACAAATTTCCAATTATTTTTCCGATTAAACTTTAAAATCGATGTTGTTGTTAAAATTTTATATAATACAAAAATTAATTAAACATTACGTACGTATACGTGTAAGATCAACGAAATTACAGTTTAAAGACATTATTGTTTGAAAAGAAAATGATGTTATGTAGTTGGAAAATGATTTTTTTATAACGTAATATGTCCGAACAATAATTTATCTTGTGGTTTGTTAATTTTTAATAAACAAATTCTTACATCTGTATTAAATGTATTTATTTAAAGCCATGCAAATGAAAACATGTTTTCAAATGAAAATTAGTGAAAATCAGACAAATATTTAATCAAATCGTGGGATATGCTCCAGGTGGAAAAATACATATATGTAATAATAAAGCACTTAATTTTTGGATATTATTAATTAGTTTTATCTATTATTATCGAATATTAATAAACATTTTGCAGAACAAAAATGTTCACATTATATGAAAATATTTTTATTAAATCAGTTATTTTTATTTCTTCAACATTAGAATAATATTATAAAGTTTATTAAATTCCACTTGAACTAAAATAAACTAGAATTTAAAATAAACAAAACAAATGTTGTTATAAATACATATAGGAAATGGGGTTGAAAATATTCTCATATATTTATTATAGATTTACATAAAATTTTAATAGCTTTTTGAATATTTAATTTTTAATAAATTATTCGCAATACAAACCGAAAATAAATGGGTATAATAAAATTTACAACCGATTATCATTTAAGTATTTATTCTTTTACGTGTTGAGCATTTTAAAAAATACGAGCATTATTTAATGGCTAGAAATAGAATTAAGTGAAATTTTTAGTGAAAAAACTACACAATTGTCAATTAGCATAATTGTCGTACCAGTTTTTCCAAAACAATGATTTCGTTACCCAGTTTTTTGAAACTTTTACACGTGTACTTAATTTAAACACCCGCACTTGTAATAAAATTTTCACAAACAATATAATATAACATTAAATATGAAAATTGTGTTTGCATACTTAGTTAAATAATAAAACTTTAGTTTAACACATACGATCATAATAGTATATAGAGGGAAAATCTCTAGTGACAAAACTTTCCACACAAAACCACCCCCAAATCAAATATATGATATTCTAATAAAAAAAGGGCAGTTTTTATAAAATATGTCATGAAAATTTGATGCAGTGTGTTTATCTTTTCAATAACATCCCAGGTTTTCTTTTATTTTTTTTTATAGCAAAACTGTGTAAGAAAAATTAAGTAGTAAAAGGAAAACACTTAAAAGTAAAATTAAATTATTTCCCTCCACCATTTTTTTGATGCACATCGATGATGCCGTTAGAATTTTCTCTTTCATTTTCTGTAACCGAAAAAAATTTAAATCACAATAATGATAATAATCATTGTGGTTACACGGATCATGAATTAAATGTTAAAGATGCACCATTTTTTTAGAAAATGCATACATTTTCGTGAAAAATATTGACAACTGTATTATTTAATCAATTTTCATACATGTGAAAGTGGACTGTTTTATGGTTTTAATCACTACAATAGTTTTTAATTGAGTAAAGTTGTAAATTGACATATATTTTCCTCTCTATTGATAAAAAGAGACACGAAAAAAATATTTGTGCTAAATTTACTCTCACTTAAATAATTGCACATTTTGAAGAGGGGAAAACCGTTTCTTTTCAATACAAAATTTTACATTTATTACTGAAATTTAGTACCTGTAATATGTTTGTTGCAAGAATTTCTACATTAACAAAATGTAAATAAATAATAATACATTAATGTAATTTTTTTTTGGTGGAAAATCGTGCTTGTTTTAAAAACAGAAATGTGGCTAAATTTGCATTTTCATTGATTCAATTTCATATATTTTTTTGAATGTATTTCATGTTAATTATATACAAACTATGTGTAAATGTTATGCACTCGTTTGTGTGTTTTTAATTTTCATTTATGGTGAGTTTTATAATATGAATAATGTGTTATTATTATTATTACAATGTAAAAGTTGCGAGAAAATTGAAACACCCTCACAATATAAATCCATTTGTTGTTTATTGCACCTAAGGCCACATATATATGTGGAAAAACAAACAGTTAATACGAGTTTTGCCAATTTTAAAAGAAAATTCAACACCTACAAGTATTGTTGTGTGTTGATGGCGAAATAATCCAAGAAAATTACACTATCTTTAGTTATTGGACATTAAAGCCTGATTAATTATACATTTTACAATAAACGTTGACAGTTAAAATTTATATCGTTTAGTTAAACAAGATTTTCTGAGCATAATACATATATTGAAGCATTTCAAAGTTTCAGTTTAATTACCGTTTTTTTCTCCTATGTTATTATTTGTTTTACAGCTAATGTAGAAGCACAAGAACAGTATAAAAGGGTGACATTTTCAACAAAAACAACAACTAATACACCAACAATAAATGGCACAATATTTCTTAGCTTTGCTAACAATATTTTTGGGCAAGCTTTACGTATACAACAACAAAATCAAACGTAAATAAAAATTTTACCAGCACTATTTTAATTTTCCATAATCTTACACACAACTTATGAATAATTTTACATGAATTTTCATTCAATAAACATTTTCTCTATTTAACATTTTCACACTCTTCTCGTATTCATAGAATGATAATTTCATTTTCTCATAGAATTAATAATATACGCATAAATGGAAATGTTAATAATAAGAATTTAATGGTAACAACATTAAATCAAATTCAATTTCAACATCCTGTTCATGAAAATAATTTTTCGCAATTGTTATTTGATGGGGAAATGAAAGAAATGCGATCGAAAAGGGGTGTGGTGCATTTATATAATATGGTTAGTTGTGCCACAGGTTGTAATCCGTTTATATACAAGGGATATGGGTGTTATTGTGGATTTCTGGGTTCCGGATATGCAGTTGATGGGATAGATCGGTATGTATAGAACACATATTCCGTAATATTTATTAAATCTTATTCAATACGATTAAGAAATGTACGAATTTTTAGTCTAATTTTCAATAAGAATGCATTTTTTTTGAAAATTCTCGTTTCCATTCTCTAATAACCCAGTTTATCTTGTCGTAGATGTTGCCAAAGACACGATTGGTGTTACGACACGGCGAATTGTCCAACATTTGTTGAATATATACAGCCCTACTATTGGAAATGTTATTATAATCAGCCAATTTGCGGTAAATTCCTATTAATTTTTACGATCAATTTGATTTTTTGAGCTTTTTTTGGTCCAGCTATACAACACGGTGAATTTGGTGGTCCTGGTTCGTGTGCCCATCGACTTTGTGAATGTGATCGTGTTTTATCTGAATGTTTAAGACGATTTCTGTGTCCGCAAACAAGGGCTTTATGTTATTCAAGTCCTTTACGTTTATTACAAAATGCTTTTATGATCTTTCCGTGAGGAATTAAATTATTCCATCATGTTTGGATTTTTCCAAACTCAATTTATATTTAATTGCTTTACAATAAAGTATATTTTTTAAGAAATTTTGTTGTTTTATTTATTTTTTAAATTTGAAAATTCCCGCGCGCTGTTTTTTACTGCGATGTGAAGTTGTAAGTTGGGGCGATTTAACCTCACTTTTGAACCAAAACCGTAATCTAACGTGTTTAATTTCGATTTTATAATGTTACATTTAAGAACTGCACATAAACTACCCTTAAGACCATGTGTAAATGCGTTTTTCGTAAATAAATTCAGTACAAAACCGATGAAAGCTGAAAAAGAGGAAGAATATGATAAACAGTTGAAGGATTTCGAAAATTTGACTCACATTACGAGAAAACAACGTACCAAAAAGCCCCAACGACCTCCCTTCGTTAAGAACCTTTTTGTCGGTGTATTTGATACGGAAATTTTAACATATCCACAATTGGAAAAGGAGGATGCAGATGCATTAGAACAGAATACTTTACAATTAAATAAATTCTTACAACACAATCAAATTGTTGATTGTAAAGATTTTAATAAATTCTTCAGACAAAATTTATCCGATTACAAATTATTGGGGCTGCAAGCATCACAATTTATGGGTGGACGTGAATTGAATGCATCTGAAAGTGCACAATTTTTAGAAACGCTTTCAAAACATCCTTTACACAACAATTACAATTCCAACGAATTTCTGGGCATACAAACTATACTAAAAAATGGTAGTGAAGCATTGCAAAAGAAATATTTACCACAGTTGATGAATGGCAGTTTATTGTCAGCATTTTGTTTACAAGAATCCAATCTGTTAGTAGCGAATTTAATGAATACTAAAGCTAAATTGTCTCAAGATGGAAAATCATGGGTTCGCAATTTAATTTTCGGATAATAAGTGGGTATATTACATGATTTTTTTCTTGTAGGTGTTGAACGGGGAGAAATGTCTTGTTATTGATGGTTTTAGTGCTGATGTCTACATAGTTTTCGCAACTAGTCAAACAGGAGTAGACGATTATAATCGAAAACACGGTAAATTAACAGCATTTTTGGTGGAAAAAGATTTTGGGGGTGTTACTGTAAGAAAAGAAGACGATGATAGCTATGTACAGTTTACAAGTGTTAAATTTGAAGACACAGTAGTGCCAGCTGGTATAAACGACTTCTTAAACACTTAAAATTAAATTTAAAACCGTTATTTTCATAGAAAATATTATTGGAAAAGAGCACGAAGGCGAACAAGTTTTAAAAAGCGTATTAAATGAAATGCGTTTAAGTAGAGGACCAGTTTTATTAGCACTAAACAAATTATTATTGAATAAAACAGTACAACATGTATTGAATTTGCCACAGGATTTAATCAACAGCGAATTAATTGCAACAAAATTAGGCGAAGTACTCAAAAACAGCTTTCTATGTGTAAATTACGATTAATAATTTTTTAAATTGTAGCTAATCGTAAATCTTTACGCAATGGAAAGTACGATATATTTAACAACTGGTTTAATCGATATGTACGAAGACCAAGATGTGGAATTAGAAAGTGCATTAGTTAAAGTATGAATAATTTTATCTAAATCAGAAACTAGTTTTTCAAAATTGGTTGATTTCCAGTTGTTTTGCGCTGAAAAAGCTTTACAAGCCACTGAAATTTGTATGGACTTAATTGGACCAGCCAGTGCCCTGCAGTCGCATTGGTGCAACAAACTTCGACGAGACATTGAACGATCTGCACTCGTTTACGAATCAAATGACACATTAAAAATGAACATCAGTTTAATGGGAATACAGCATGCTGGCAAAGAGTTGCGCGAAACTGTTAGGAAACTAAGAAATGGACTGTTTTATCCGTGGTTCTTTCTGTTAGAAGAATGGGAAGACAGGAAACAGTACGATGATGAGCCAAAGTTAAATTTGAACTTATTTCACGATTTACATCCGTCGGCAGTGAATGCATCCAAACATTTAGAATACTGTGTGTACAGATTGAAGTTTGCTACCAAACATTTGCTGAGTTGCGAAGGTTTGGATGCATTGAATCGGCACGATGATTTAAGAAGAATTGCAGACGTTGCTGCCGATTGTTATGCGATGACGGCGAGTATTGGTAGGGCTTCAAGGGCGTATTGTACGGGAATACAGAGTGGTGACACTGAAATGGTAGCAGCCATTACTTTTAATCATGAAGCAAAATTAAGAGTACAAAGTACTGTTTTGAGAATGTATATAAATGACTATTCAGCCAGTACTGTTCATTATACGACGCTTACTAAACGGTTGTTGAAGTTTAAGGAATATTTTTATAAAACTGCATTACATAGAAATGTTTAATTAGGATTTAAATTATTGTTTTAATAAAGATTATTACTGAATGATATGTTTATTGTTTTTATTAAAATACCCTCCAATCGTTAATAATAAAATTTATTTTTATTAGAACGTTTTGTTTTATTCTATTATGCGAAAATGATTTTTAATACAATGCAGATTTCACTGTTTTAACAATTATTTATTAATGAAAATGCTTTGTCTGATATCCAATTCTTTCTTTTTTTCAGGTCCTCATGAGTATATTACGATAACTTGAAATTCGTCGAGAGAATTAGATTTCATCAATTTTTGGGTAAGTGAATTTCTCAATTTTTGAACTTTGATAAAAAATTTATTAGTTGCGATATCTTAATAAAACTACAAGTTGTTAAGTATTGATCCTTGTGGCACATAATTTATATATTAGATTTAAGATGTACACCTCAGAGCAAAAATTATGGCCCTTTACTTGGTCAAACTTTCAAAAAAGACTAATTTTAGAAAGCACCAATTAAAGATGCGCGCAAAATTCAAAATAAAAGTCGTACAGAAAATCTAATCATATTATTAAACGCGCCGGATCTAAATTTATACAAGCGAAAAAGTTTTATGGGAGTTTTTGGAAAATTCTGAAAATTTTAGGGGAAAAACTAAAATGTTAAATTTTTACTCTAAACGAATCGTAATGAGATTTTGCTATTATATCATCTAATCATTACTTTATCAATTACTTTTTACTAGAATTCTCTCGTACCGCATTTTTACAAATAATTTACGAAAATATTAAATGTATACAATAATTTTATTAATATTTATTGCACAAAAAATATAATAAAAGTGATTTAATTACCATGCAATTCCAATTAAAAAGCCACCAATGAAACTAGATGTAAAAATACGATTTTTTGCGGAGAAATTTTTAACTTTTGCAAGTATTTGATTTGATTCGCCACCAAATTGTTTATTTAATTGTTGTTGTTTCTCTTTACTTTTGTCCAACATTTTTTTCAAATCGAAATTAATGTATCCATTATGGTGTGCTATTTGCATTAATAAAACGGCACCACCAAAGGCAAAAGCTACAGTTTTGCCTATTTTCACCGTTATAAAACCAGTAAACCTAATCAATCATTAAAATATACAATATAACTGTTACATTATTGAATTTATTTTACCATCCCGAAGCGGCTCCCATTAAAAATTGATGAGTAAACGATTTTTGCGCCATTTTATCGCAAAGTCTATCAAAATTACTTAATATATTTTTAGGTAATTGATTTTTACCGTTCATAATTCGATAAAAGTCATAATTTTTAGAAAAGTCAACAATATATAGAAAAATGAATTTATTAATTCGTTATAAAACAAAATCAAACAAACTTAATTCATGTTTAATAAAAAAAAATAAATTTCTTCTTCGTATTATTTATTTTGTCTCAGTCTTGCATTATATTCGCTATAAAAGTCTCTGTTTTCATGCCTTTGCGGCATTGGCGGTTGATTATAATTATAAAATTGTGGAGGAGGCAGATACGATGGCGGTTGGGGTGGACAATTAAAACCTGGTGGCTGCGCAACCATTTGTGGTTGCATTGGCATCATTGGCACCCCATAATTGTATATATGATGATGTTCTACGTACGTGTGGTGCACTACATGGCCCCCATAATTGTGCCATTGTTGGTAATTGTTATATGTTGGCATTACTGACTGAATATAATACGGATTCTGAACTGGATTTCGATTCCTTTCAACTGGATGCACATTATTTGGAATGTTTTCGATAATTTCCGGTGACGATGACGTACTGACGAGTGACATTGATTCTATATCGTTGTTATCGCTTCGTGGTTCGGTTGTTGAAGATGAATGACTTGAAACTAGTTCAATATAATCTTCAGGCTTCTTTGAATTCGACTCCAATTTATTTAAATCATTTAATGAGTTCTCTAATAAGTTTCGTATCGATGCAGGAACGAATTGTTCATTGTGTTCTGATTTCTTTTTCATTTTTAAATCATTTAGATATTGTTCAGAACAAGCGCCTTCATTATTTTCTTCTTCGCTATCCGTACTGGCTGTAGATGATTCCGTATTATCCGTGTAATTCGTTATTTCTTTCAAATCAGAATCGTTTGAATCATTTAATGAGTCTGTTGTTGATTTATTATTGTCTTCGTCTTGGTTTTCGATTTTTAAATCGTGGAAAAATTCTGTAAACGAAGCTTTTGTTCCTTCATTGACTTCCTCATCGTCTAAATCGTATAAAAATGGATTTGTGGACGATTTTTCAACTTCTACGACGATATCGTTTTGAAAAAATGGATTTGTTGAATTTAGTGGACTATTTATTTCTTCTTCGTCCTCATTATCACTGATTTCAAGATTTAAATCGCACAACAAATGACTTAAGTTCTTTTGTTCCGCTTTGTCCTGTTGCTGATTTTCATTTTGTCGCACAAATTCCCGCATCTCTTCCTCTAAATCCCCAAATATACTAAAATCAAGCTCTTTCGGCTTCAAAGCTTCAATATCATAGTCGTGTGGAATTGGAGTTTCTGATAAAATTGTCAATTTCTCCCCAATTTCTTCAATTCTTTTAATAATATCCGGTTCTTCGTCCAGTTTTTTATTGGTATTTTGGAAATATTGTGGAAAACAAAAATTTACTGGCACACCATCGCTTAATAATTGCTTCATATCGACATCTGAAGGCACTAATCCATATTCCAATTCGAAAAATGTTGGAAATAGATAAATGGATTTTGTTATTGGTTTAAAATGTGACGGAAGTATTTCCGGTTGTTGTTCCTGCGAAAATCACAAAGAAAACCAATATTTAATGTTTAACAAAGTCTTTTATTTAGTCTTCATACAATATATAACTTTATTTTGTATTTTTGGCGCGCATTTCAGCTATTTGAAAAATGATAGCATCACGTTTATTGACGAAAGAAATATGATTTTTATTTACCTCATCGGCTTTTATAGCTAATTTCTCTTCGACTAGTATATCATTTACGTAAGTGACTTTTTTATCTGTTGTATCAGCCAAATATACTTCTATAAATTTATCCTATGGAATAAAATTGAAAATAATTAATTGTAAATTTGTTTTTTACGATTTTCTACCTTTCTATTGATTGCATTAATTTTTGCTGAAATATCTCGTCTAGTAACAAGTTGTTTAAAACGTTCTATTGCTTCAGTTGTCCATGTAGAATTTTCGTAAATCGGTTTAATACTGGCTAAACGGCATCTTATCGCTTGTGCTGGCAAATTGGCGAAATATTTCGTCAGAAAACACATTCCTCTCATAGACACTTTCGTCATTGTTCCATAATCGATAAATAAAACCTTTTAATAGTTGTTACAAGACGATTTTCATTAAATATTATAAGGATTTAAATGTAAATTGTGCACTTACTTTCACTTTCTCAGGTACATGATCCAAAGTATCAACAATTAATCCTCTAGTATACTCTCCTAAAACGATTTGCGTACAATATAATCCCTCGCACAGTAAATGCGGTGGTATTTCATATTCTTTTGCATGTTCTCGATAAAATACCCTTCAAAAAAAACATAAATACGTAATTTTTCATTAATTTTAATTATCAGAAAATAGTTACTGCATCTCATCCATTAAATTATCAAGCTGTTTATTGTTTAAATAAACCCAAAACTTTGATAAATCATAAATTTCTGCAACTACAATATCGAGAGCATCATTTTCTTTAATATTTGGTGGTAAAAATCCTCGTTTTATTTCAGAAGATAAGAAAATATCTGGCAACATCATTAAATAATCTGTTAACTAAAAAGAATCACGTTTTTTATATAAAATAAAGTAAAATCGATTGTGTTTTTACCTCGAAATTGGTCATATCTTCTTTATCTTCTAATGTTTCATCTGTTTGTTCAAAATTCTTTGTTTTATCACTATTTTCACATACGTCGGGCAGTGGTTTTACAGTGCTATTTGCATCGTATAATAAAAAATCATCGATACCAGGTCGAACGAATCGAAAAATATCTGGTAAGGCACTACACATATTAATTAAACATCTGTAACCATATTCGGAGAAATGTAAATTGGATCCAAACTGTTTTCTACAACAAATAATTACATGATTGAAGAGAAAACGACAAATTCTATTTGATTACTTGTAAAGAATTGGTAATTCAGCACACCAAATGCCGTTCTCGTGTTGTGAGATTAATTTTTTTAAATTTTCTTGTACATTTAGAGGAATATTTGATTCATTTATTGATTCGATTGGCTTTATTCGTATTTTGTTGTTTTCTTTCAATTTATTTGGTTGCACGTTTCGAGTTACATTATTTTGACGTATTCTTGCAGTATTTTCGTAACCATTTGATGATTCTTTATTCACGTTATTGCTCGTGTTATCTGATTTACTTGCTGAGGGCGCACTAATATTTGCAACTGGTAATTGATTACTGGTAGAGGTGGCTGCCACATTACTTCCTTGTCCTGAATTCGATTTATTAGCTTGAAGTCTAGGGGGTAACGGATACCGAATGGTTTTTCTATTCGTAATTATCGATCTTCTCGGCCCCTTTCTAAAAACCATAAATTCAACTCACGTCAATTGAGTGTTCGGTCAAATTACCTGGTGACTTTTTGAGCCATCACCATCTGACTGATGTGGGCCGACTTTTCACTAACTACTGGCACCACTTCCGCATAAGGACCACTTCCTTTTACAGCAACAACATCCGAAATCGAACGCAAATACTGTTCCAATGAACTGTAGCCCATTCGATGGAACGGAATTTCCTCCCCGATGGTATTCTTATAATCAATTTCTAAATTACGTATTGTGCATGATAATGGCGTTGAAGTTAGAAGACTTCTTATAAAATTTTTCGTTTGTTTGGATATATCTTCAGTCTAAAAATGGTGTTTGTAAATGTTTATACGTGGAAAGTTTAAAATCCAACTTACCATTTTCTCATTTATGTTTTATTCTATAATTGTAATATATACGAGTTGTTTGTTAATACTTATTTTTCCGGTAACAATTGTTCGGAAGAGAAATGGAGAAAAATATAAGTACACCTAAATATTTCACAATATTCCATTTTTGTTTTAGCGAAATTGTAGAAATCTGTACAGAAAGTTATAGAAACACGTGTTCAACTTTGAAAACAGATTCCTGTAATTCAATTCATATTTGAAATGCGGTTTTTTTTTATCAACAAGATATGTTTTTATTGCTTTTTGATATTTATAGAAATTCCATAGTTTTAGCTCTTGTAACAACATGCAGTACTTAAAGAGTTTCATCTTTTTCGTATTTATTCGTTATATCAAGGTACTAATTACTAAGGTTACTTCAGAAACTTAACTTTTCTTGTCTATTAGTGTGAAGAATTTGTTAATTCGAATGAAATTCCTAAAGATGTTGAATTACTTCATAACGTCACATTACCCAGTGGCAAAATCTTCGGCCAACGTTTAATAACGCACAAACATACGGTGTATGTTGCATTTAAAGGCATTCCCTATGCTGCGCCCCCAATTGGAAAACTTCGTTTTAAAGTAAAAATACGCACATAAATAATGAAAATATAATAAATAGCGAATCTGTAGGCTCCTCAGGAACCAGAAAAATGGTCAGGTGTGTTAAATACGAACGATGATAGCAGAATTTGCCATCAATTTTCCGCAAAAACATACTCTGGAAGATTCCAATTGAATCAAACTGAAGACTGTTTATATATAAACGTTTTCGTTCCACTGGTAAACAAACAAAACGTATGAAACACCAATTTTGTTGTTAATATCGGCAATTCCAGCAACCTGCTGAACATGTGCTGGTCTTTATTCATGGCACTAACTTCAATACTGGCCATTCTTCGCATAAACTATATGGACCAGATTATTTTCTGGATAATGGCTTAATTGTGGTAACGTTCAACTACCGTTTAGGTGTTTTTGGATTTTTATCAACTGGTGATAGCGTAATACCGGGTAATTGGGGCCTGAAGGACCAACAATTCGCTTTAAAATGGGTTTACAAGAACATCCACCTGTTTGGGGGCGACAAAGAGCAAATTAGGCTGTACGGACAGGGCGCTGGCGGTGCTTCCATCACTTACCACCTTTTGAACAAGGCATCTAGGCAGTACTTTTACGGTGCCATTATCAGCAGCGGTACTGCATTGAATACACAATCATTTCAACGTACACCCAGGGATTATGCGTTCGAATTGGCCGATTTGTTGAATATTTCGTATACGAATGGTACGAAAAATTCCAAAGAGCTGTTGGAAGCTTTACGAAATATGTCTGCAAAACGGATCGTTGAAGCCGGTAATAAGCTGTTAGGTGAAGAATTTTATGCTTGGCAAACATTAAATGGCTACAAATTCGCGCCTTGCATAGAGCCAGCTATTGAAGGCGCTTTTCTAACTGAAAGAATGTTCGATTCTTTCGGTAATGTGGAGGAAAACATTGAAATGCCCATTTTAATGGGTATGAACTCGGCAGAAGGTTTAGGAGTTACTTTAAGTACGTAAATTTATAGGAAAAATTTAAAAATGTTGTTGTGAAATTTGATTTTTATTAGATCGTAAGAATTATCAGTTGTTGGTGGAGTATTTAGATGAAGATGTTAAACATTTAGTGCCACCAGGCATGAATATTTATAATATTACGGAACAAACGTACGTAGGAAAATTGATTAAGAGATTTTATGTAGGAAATGGAACTTTTAGTGGAAACAAAAGGGAAACTATTCGTGTAATTTAGTTGAAAATTAGTTGTGGTCTAATTTTCTATAATTATTTTAGTATTTCAGTGACATCAGTATGGTTAAAAGTTTATTAAAAACAGCGTACTTTTGTCGATTATATGGCGATGTATATTTTTACATTTTCTCGTATCTTGGTGGTTTAACAAAAAGAAAACCAATTAATTTAACTGGTATTGGGAAAACGGCGCACTTTGACGATATTTTCTATGTATTTAAGAACGCATATTTTCATATACAATACTATCCGGATAAAGACGTGGAAATTAGTAAAACCTTAGTCGGTTTCTTTACAAATTTCATTATGTCTCTGTACGTAAAGGTTTTTTATAAAGATTTCAAGTAGTTTTGCATTAAATATTATAGAGATCCAAACACCATAAGAACTCACATGGATTTGCCGCCAATATTTTACGATGACGCGTTTTATTGGAATAGTATTTTTGAAATTGATGACAGTTTCTATTATCTAGACATTGGAAAGAATGTAAAAATGAAGAAGTTTCCACGCAATGCTGAATTTATGTTTTGGGAAATGTTGTACGAGAAATACGCTCATCCTCCGTTCGATATTTATTAGAATTTGAATTTGTGTGAAAATATTTTTCACTATTTGTTGATAGGTATAACAATTTAATGGAAAAATTAAATTAAAAAAATTCGAACTGCTGCTACCTATGCAACCAGTTGCGAAACACTTTGACGTATTGTGTGCTGCCCTCTTTCTAACCTAATTAAACAAATTTTTCCTACATTTCCTATCAAAAATGTCAAAATTTATATAAAATACCAAAAAAATACAATATAAAAATATTTAAACAATAAACAAATTTAAATAGAACTATTATCCAACTAGTAAAATCGTATGAAAATAGTGAAATTATTACAATGCATTGTAAGAAGCACTGTAACACAATTCAACGAATTCCCCAAAATTACAATAACAAAAAGGTATTATTTTGATGTGTTTGTTGTTGTGAAACTTGTTGGGGCACAGTGCAAAGAAATTGTAAGACTAGATGCCGCGCTGGCGGCACTTGTACCAGGAGTGGTGCGATGCTCAGTTTGGAACAAGAAGTTGGAGTTTGGGATTCTGTTCTACTTGAACCACTTACAGAAGACACATTC
The DNA here is from genome assembly GCA_004796505.1 of Oryzaephilus surinamensis. Classification (NCBI taxonomy): domain Eukaryota; kingdom Metazoa; phylum Arthropoda; class Insecta; order Coleoptera; family Silvanidae; genus Oryzaephilus; species Oryzaephilus surinamensis. Next base: position 45,930 of record SSSI01010485.1, read on the forward strand.
ATTGCAAATTTACAGCAACGTTTCAAACGCGACCACATCTACACATATATTGGAAATGTTTTACTATCCGTTAATCCGTACAAAAAATTAGCACTCTATTCCACTGATTTGGTGGAAACGTACGTTAAAAGAGGACCATTTCAACTGCCTCCTCACATGTAAAACGATTTTCAATGGTTGTTTTTTTTATGTAACTTTTACTGAGGGGTGGTTTTGCCGTAGATATGCTATTGCTGGATCTGCTTATCGCTGGCTAAACGACAGAAATGAGGACCAATGTATTATTGTTACTGGCGAAAGTGGATCTGGTAAAACGGAAGCCGCTAGAATTGTTTTACAATTTTTAGTACTTGTTTCAAACGATTATCCTGATGTTAAATTAATTAAAGATCGATTGGTGCAAGCGAACACATTGTTGGAAGCCTTTGGCAATGCACGTACCATGAAAAACGACAATGCTTCACGTTTTGTATGTTAAAAAATTGTTGTTTTTTTTTGTACAATTCTTTGATTTTTATTTTATTTAGGGTAAATTTTTGGATATTGAGTTTAATTTTCGGGGTGATCCAATTGGAGGTCATTTAACACATTGTAAGTTCAGTTTTTTATTAAGTGTTTGTTTTAAAATTCTGTAAAAATTGTACTATTTTACACGCAAACAGATTTTTTGGATAAGGTAGAGTAATTTATGAAAAATATCGCCGAAATTGATGATTTGTATTTTATTTTCAGTCACGTGTTATACATTTAACACCATCCGATCGAAATTTTCATATATTTTATCAATTATTGTCAGGAGCTGATATTCATTTACTCAGTAAGTGATTTTGCGGTTTAAATTTTTCAAAAATTTACAATTTTAATGGATTTTAGAATGCCTTAAATTACAACGTAATGTAGAACATTACAGTATATTACAAACTGAAGGCAATCAGCCAACATTAACAGACGACGAAGATCGTAATTTATTTATTTATACGAAAAGTGCTATGGACATTTTAGGTTTTAAATTAAATGAAATTGTGGATATATTTCGTGTAATTGCAATTGTTTTGAAATTAGGTAATTTACAGTTTGTGCCTTGTAATAATATTGATGGAACTGAAGGATGTTCATTAAGTAACGATTATGGTAATTTTTTTCTGATTTATTTAAATAGAAATTTAATAATTTGCGGTATTATTTCTTTAGAATTGTTTGAGATTTGCGAATTACTTGGTGCAGAACATCGTTGGTTACAACGTGCATTAACTAGTCGTCAAATCGATGATGGCATATTAACAGATTTGAATGCCATTGAAGCATCAAAAATCAGGGATATATTATGTAAAACATTATATAGTCGTTTATTTACATGGCTTATAAATAAAATTAATGATATGATAAAAGCGAAAACATTAGGTAAACGTAAAGTGATTGGCGTATTAGATTTATACGGTTTCGAAATATTTGAAATCAATCGTTTTGAACAATTAATGATCAATTATTGTAATGAGAAATTACATCAATTTATTACTGCTGCCATTTTAAAAGATGAACAAGAAGAATTAATTAAAGAGGGTTTAGAATGGACGAAAATTGAGTTTTTCAATAATGTGTACGTTTTTGAATAGGAAATTTTTAACGAGTATTCTTGTTATTGTATTTTTATATTGCTGTAGAGATGTTTGTCAATTGTTAGAACACGAAAATCATGGTGTTTTATCATTATTGAATGAATCTCATATACATAGCGATGCTGCATATCTTTCTAGAGTCGAACAATGTTGTGCTGGACATTTGCATTGTTTGGCAGCGGATGCAACACTGCCATCATTCAGTTTCCAGTAAGCCAATTATTAAAAAATAAATTTTCCTTTGTTGACAAAGTTGTTTTTTTTTATATAATTAATTTTCTGTTTAAATATTATTAATTTGTGATTTTATTCTGGGCCAATAACCTGTTAATTTTGTAATTATAATTTGTTATTTTATCCTGGGCCAATAACCTGTTAATTTTGTAATTATAATTTGTTATTTTATCCTGGGCCAATAACCTGTTTATTTTGTATAAATTTGTTAATTTTTCCAGGATTCGTCATTATGCCGGCCCTGTAACCTATCGTGTATACGATTTCATAGAAAAGAATCGCGACAATCTACCAAAAGAAGTGTCAAGAGCATTATATCGTTGTGATTTACAAATAATGCAATCATTATTCCCAGAAGGTAATCCAAAACGTTGTACAATAAAACGGCCTGTATCAAAATCGAAACAATTACAAGTACAATTGAATGCATTATTAAAAAATTTACCAACAAGACAAATTCATTATATACGTTGTTTGAAACCGAATGAATTGAAACAGCCACGTATCTTTGAAATGGCATTAATACAACACCAAGTACGTTATTTGGATATGGTGGCAAATGTGCAAATATGCCGTTCTGGTTATTGTTACCGTTTAGCGTACATACAATTTTTATGTCGCTATAAAATGATTTGTAACACTACATGGCCACGATGGCGTGGATCACCAATTGAAGGTGTATCAATATTGGTACGTTCATTACCAATACCAAGTGCTGAATTCACATTTGGTAGAACGAAATTATTTGTACGTAGTCCACGTACTGTATTCGAATTGGAAGATTTTCGTCGGGTGCGTTTACACGATTTGGCATTATTGATACAGAAATGTTGGCGTGGTTTCTATCAAAGGAAAATCTATAGGAAATTAAGGCACAGTCAAATGGTTATCGCTTCAGCGTGGAGAAGTTGGAGGGTGAGTTGTATATTTTTAATTATTTATTCTTGTTGTGCACGATTTTTTTCTTGTTGCGTGCTGGGCCCATAACCTGTTATTTGGAAAAAAACAGGTTACTGTGTGCCTGGGCCCATAACCTGTTATTTTATGATGATTTCTTACAGGAATTAAAGTATGGTGTCTCTTTTAAAGGCCGTCAACACCTTTGGTGTTTATATAATGTGGTATGCGTGTAAATCGCTAGATTTATTGCTATAGTTTTTTCCCATTGTTGTTTTAATACTTTTTGAACGGATATTTTACGATTATTAATAATATAAAGGAAGATTTTGAGGCAAACTTAACTTATTCCCTAAATACGTATTTATTTTATAAAACTTGACGTGCTTGTAAAATTTTTCCAAGTAAATTACCTTAGAGTTTCCCACAAAGAATTTAATCTGTATAAAAGTTTTTAAAAGTTTTTAATTGAAAATTGAAACGTCTCTTAGTTGATTTGAAGTTATATGTGCACAAGAATAGATTAATTAGTACAAAATTTTGTCAAAGAGTTGCTTTTATGTGTTTTGCGATGTGTTTGCCATTTTATCCTTTAATTGTTTCATATTTAATTTAGGCTAGAGAGGAGTTTCGTATATTAAAACATCGAAAACAAGTTGAATGGGCCGCTAGAGTCATACAAAGACATTACATTCAATGGAAGGTAAAAGAAAAAGACGTTTTAAACTGCTTAACAATTATTAATTTTTGTTATTGGTTTAATTTAGAGACGACAATATCTTTTAAAATTATTTAATTTACTGCCAGCTGATGCTGATTCACCAATATGTTTAGAATGGCCAAATTCACATACAAAATTAAATGAATGTAATAATTTATTACGTAAAATACATCATAAATGGAGATGTTATAAATATCGTTTAAAATTCGATCAAACAGCTAGAAATCGTATGCGTGAAAAAGTGACAGCCAGTTTTATATTTAAAGATCGAAAATGTTCATATCCACGAAGTGTTTCACATCCATTTCTTGGTGATTATGTACGTTTACGTCAAAATATCCAATGGAAAAAAATGTGTTTAGAAAGCAATGACCAATATGTAGTATTTGCTGATATAATTAATAAAATCACTAGGTCTAGTGGAAAGGTAATTAAAATATAATTGGGCTTTATATTTAACACGTAAATTAATTATTTTTATCAGTTTGTTCCTATACTGTTGGTAATATCAACAAGATCAATGTTAATATTGGATCAACGTACGTTACAAATAAAATATCGTGTACCAGCAACAGAAATTTATCGTATGTCTTTATCACCATATTTGGACGATGTGGCTGTAGTCCATGTTAGAGCTGTAAGTACAATTTTTCAAATCATTCTAAAAGCCAATTTAGATAGATATGGTAGATTAGATTAGTGCTAGTTTTACCCCGTTTTTTTTCCAAAAAAAAAAAATATTTTAGTCATCGATAGCAAATGCTGAAACATCCAGTTCAACATCTGATACGACTGGCTGCTTATTTCAGAGTGATTTAAATAAGAAAAAAGGCGATTTCGTATTCCAAACAGGGCACGTTATTGAAATTGTAACGAAATTATTTCTTGTTGTACAAAACGCCACCGGCAAACCGCCAGAAGTTAATATAACAACAGAGTAAGAATACGAGATTTGTGATATTTTTCTAATTTATAAAAGTTGGTGTTTTGTTGTTGTTAAAGGTTTGAGGCGAATTTTGGTATGCAAACTGTAACATTTACATTTAAATGCGGTATGCCTGAAGTACAACCAGGCCAAATACGTGTTTTAAGGAAAGGTAATAAAATGGAGGTGCTTGTGTGACGTTTTGCCAAACATATCCACGTGATGATGACCAGCCTAGAAAAAATTCACTGCCATTCTAATAGTTGTTTCATCTTCATTCATATTTATTTTTATTTGTTTTGTTTTTCGTTATTGTGCACAATTCATTAACTGGGAGGCAGAGATGGATTGAAATCTGTTTGTTGTAAACATTTCTCTCGTTGTTGGCATAAAATAATGTATAACGATTAGGAAACAAAAAAAAAACGATGTTTAACTGTTGATTTAATTTTTAAATTTATCATATATAGTATGTATTAATATACCAATAATTTTAAGAGTTTAAAACAAAAATCAAAAAAAAAAATAATAATATTGTATTAGTTAATTGAAATTCTAATCTTGGAAATAATTTTTTACACTTTTATCTTATGGTGCGAAATTTACAAGTTTACTTTATTATATAAAAGAAAGCTTCCAATTTACAAAAAAAAAATAAATAGTGCCAAATAGTGAAACAAGTTCAAAAAAAAATTTAAATTATCATAAACGATTTAAAAAGTGTTCTATTTGTATAGAGGACAAGAAGTATTTTAATGAATTTGTTATAAAAATAATTGTAAAATGTAAACGAATGAGTTTTAATTGTATTGTTAAGACAATTCCATTAGCAAAAGGAAAACAAAATCAGTTTTTTAATGAAACAATATTACTCCTAATAAGTTTAATTGTTCACTGTATTATTGTATAATATTCTACAGCAATATGTTTAAATAAAATAAGTTATATTTTTAACTTTCATTTTGTTTATTGCCATTTTCTTTGGTTTCTTCCGGATTTGGTGGTAAGTTTTTGCTACATCCAGCCCCATCCACGTCTGTACTCCCGTTTTCCAGTGGTTTATTCTCCACATTTTCACCATCTTCAAGTTCTTCAACAACACCTCTAGCCAATTCACGTTCGTTATAACGTTCCCTTAAAGCGGAAAATAGACACAATTGTGTTTCGTATTCACGTTTCAATTCACCATTGTATCTAATCATGTTTTCCAATTTCTTGTGGACAAGTTCTTGACGTTCACGTTCAGCTTTTACACGATTTTCAATTACTTCGATTTTGGCTTCAAGTTGTTTCACTTCTAAATTACGTATTTCCAATAAATCTTTTGTTATTGCGACAACATCGCGTAATGATTCGATTTGTTGATTTAGGGCCTGGATTTGTAGTTCTTGATTTTCGATTACTTTTGTTTTTTCAAATATTATACTCTTTGCTCTGACTAATGTATTTTCTGATTTGTTTTTTATTAATTCCATTTCTTCCGTTTCTTTAGCACGTTGCACTTTGAGTTTTTGCAATTGTTGTGCCTCTTCTTCCATTACGTTTAATTGGTGTTTTAATGCTGATATTTGATCATCTCTTTGCTACAAATTAGCCATTTTCTAAATTGATTTTAATACGATTTAAACTCACCTCTAAACTCTTTTCCAATATAATTATTTTCTCGTTTTGTGTTTTACAAATTTTCTCATATTCAACCAATTTATTATTTTGTTCAGTATTTTGATTTTGTATTTCGGACATTGTTTTCTTTTTTATTATAAAATGGTGTTAACTAGTTGAATATGTGATGGAAAAGGCTTATTTTTAGATAGGTGGGTAAGTTTATAAGGAAATTTTATTTATAGAAATTGCGCTTCATAAACATTTTGTACACGAAATTAAAAATATAATAGGAATAAAGTAATTTATTATTGAGCGTCCAATTAAAAATAAGTCTAAAAATAATTTTAGTGCACTTTCCGACGTGCTGCATTACTTTATTTCACATAAAATTCATAAATACCGTAAATTTTGAATGTGTTTATGAATTAATTTAAATTTTGCGCTTTAGAGTTTAGGGAATTTCATATTACCAACATAAAAGTTTATAAGAAACCACGAGAATTCTCTTGTCAAAGTCTAAAATGTTTAAAGGTCCTTTTTCGCATTAAAAACAAAATTATTGAATCATTCCTGTAGAATATAAATAAAAATCGAGTTAAAACTATTATCTCTCTTAAATTTGTAAGTAAAACAATATAAGTTACATGATCGTTACGTAAAATTGCGAATTTATAGGTTAGAATCCATAAAGTTAGACTTTTTTTATAAAAAATGGAAGAATATACGAGAGAACCGTGTCCCTGGAGGATAGTAGACGATTGTGGTGGTGCATTCACAATGGGTTTAATAGGTGGTGGTGTTTTTCAAAGTATAAAAGGCTTCCGAAATGCCCCTTCAGGTTTCAACAAAAGACTTGCAAGTCCACCCCCCAATATTTCGATTCGTTTCATTCTAATTGTTGTGGAATCTTTTTAGATTGGTAGTTTAGCAGCTATTAAACAACGTTCACCTATAATTGCTGGAAATTTTGCTTTGTGGGGTGGAATGTTTTCAACAGTAGATTGTGCACTAATTCATATACGAAAGAAGGAAGATCCGTGGAATTCTATTATTAGTGGGGCGGCCACTGGGGGCATATTAGCGGCTAGAAGTGGTCTGCCAGCGATGGCGGGCAGTGCATTCATTGGTGGTGTTTTATTAGCGTTAATTGAAGGTGTTGGTATATTATTTACACGTTTATCAGCCGAACAATTCCAACCACAATTGCCACCAATCGAAGATCCATCGCAATTAAATCAAAACCAACAGGGAGGACTCTCATTTCAATAAATTTAGTACGAATTAGATTGTATAAATTATTATTTGTAATTTGCCAAAAAAATGAAAACGATTGAATTTATTTTGTTTATTATTAAAATTGCAAAACGTATTTATTTATATTGCACAAAGTTATGATTAACTCAAAATATAAATAGACTATTAACTGGTTTTTAGAATGGTTTTATTTTACATTTAAAATATACATTTGTATAGAGAGATTATGTTTACAACAATTCCAAGGCTCAAAAGTTGTGAAAATCCTCTTAATGAAAATCAATAATGATTGGGGAATAAACTAGGATAGCTTTTATGCTTATTACATTTTATGCAAATATACAAAATTTACATAATACCTATTTTTATGTCTTTCTACTACATAATATTGCAGACAAAAAAAAAGATGTACGAATAGTATAAGCGTAAAAGCTCGTATAAAATCATATCTTTCAATATAAAAACATAAATCTCCGTATTTTATACACGCAGTATTTGTAGGAATAATAAAAGAGTAGGATTTTTATTATTTAAGCTTATATAGTGGAAAAATTAAGCTTTTGTTAAAAATATCTTTCTAGATTTTTTAAATAACAAACTAATCGGTCTGTTATTTGTTTTATATGTAATTTGGACCACTTTTTATTAAACAATATACATAGTTTTATACACATAATAATAGAAATTTAGTGACCCTTAATAAATGGTAATGGAATCATTTGCGGTATAACAGGATCTGTTGATTCTTCATCATCATCTTCATCGTCTTCATCATCCACATCATCGTCATCATCCTCTTCATCTGGTTGCACTTCTTGTCATCTTTTCGTATCCATCGCTAATGTATGAACATGCGTTAAAGTTGTCCACAATGGTGATCTAATAAAAAAATAAAACGGCAACAAAAAAACGAGATTGTGAATAAAAATGTTGTGTAAAATTGTTTCCAACCTATCGGCAATTGAGATGTCCTTTTTCACCGTATGCTATCTGGTTGTTGTTTCACTATCCGGTGTCATCATTTCGACAACAGTTGCTTCTGGTTCTTGATCGGAACGTTCCTCAACAACTGTGTCCAATTCTAATGATGGAAAGCCACGGCTCATGGCACGTTCAGAACGTAATGATATCGCTCTAGATGATCGACCTGCTTATATTTATTATATAATGCGATAAAATTCAATCGATTTATGTATCTATTATTAGACACCTTCATACTGGATTATTTGCATTAATTTTCATCGAATACATAATAGATATTAATAATATTTATGTATTATATGTACGTTTGGGAATAGAATAGTTTTGTATGTTAATGCCACTAAATTGAATAACTAATTGTTGTAAACAAAACGTGTGCCTATCGAACATTTTGCTGTCCTAATTCCACTTAATTAGATTCTGTTTTCCAGCCTGGGGGGCGCGAAAATTACACCACCGAGTAGTAATAGTGGTGGTGGTTTCCTCTCTACTTTCATAGCATTAATTTATTTTGTCAGCAGGGATCCTTTATCAAATTTAATATTCATTATTAAGACATTGGGTAATTTTTTTAATGTTTCTTTTATGAAAAATTATAATTATCCGTTTTTTCTAACGATACACTGTTTTGTAAATGATTTTTGAATAAAAGGAAATTGGAAGATCTGTATCGAAAAAAGTTAATTAAAATACGCAATTATTGAAATAAATGTTTAGTTTTTTCAAAAACAACAGGAAATTATAAAATATTCCAATAAAGCTGCGTTTTTTTTTGGTATAATAAAAAGTTTCCTGTTGAAAATAATTAAACGACTTTCTTTATTGATTGAAAATCGTACAATTTCAGGCCGTTTCAATAAAATTGCCTGAAAGGATATTGTGTAAAAAATAATCCAGTATGAGAGCACAAACCACGAAACAATTAGTCAATAATATATATTGTGTTTTTGTTACCTAAAGTGTGTATATTTTGTGGAAATGTGTAGAAAATAAACGACAGAGATAATAATAAAAAAAAAATGTATATAAAGAGAAAAAGGAATTGTGGGCGCTTTCAAATAATTGAGCTCTTAAATGACGACGAAAAAAAAAATTAGTTGACGTTTAATTCATTAAGAAAAGAGTCCAGTTAAGGCTGGTTCATTTATTTCACAACTTTTCGGACACATTTTGCAACTTTAATGAAAAGTTGTTGAGCTTTAAATATGATTAGATAAGAAGGAGAAAAGGATATGGGGGAGAATAAAGTTTCAGTTTAAACACAACAACAACAACAACAATATAACAACTTAAACAAAATGTATGTAAACATAATAGAAATGTTTTTCTGAATAAAAGAAGTGACGGAAAAATTGAAGAAAAAAAAAATAAAGTTGACAAAACTGAAAACAAATTGTTTGCTTGTTGTACTAGTTACCTATATAGTGTATTGGGCTGAATCTGACTATAGACAATGTACCGTGTTCTGTATCACAGTTGCGACGACGGGCCTGTTCTCGTGCCAATTTGGCTCTGCGTCGCAAACAACATATTACCAATAATGCAAGCAATGGAAAACCAAAGATGCACGATATTATTGGCACTACAACAGTTTCCGGTGACACTGAAAAGGACACGCCAAAAAAAAAACTAGTTTATCATTTCAAACGAAAAAGTTTCCTCTGGTTTTACCTGTAGGGTAAATCAGGATAACTGGCCTCTTATTATGGTGGCCACTATCGCCTTTGCTACCCATTCTCTGTAAATTACAAACAATTACAGAAATAATAAAGCCAACAATAAAAAAAAAGTAAAAACGTAAAGCTTGAAACACTAAAATAGCTTTGAAATAAATTTCTAGTTAGAAGAACATTTGTTACATTTGTAAGAGCTTTCAGGTTGGCTGAACAAAAAGGTTTTGACTTGAGAGATCATAATTTTAACTGAAAGCTGGAGTTGTATTTTACGATTTTCCACTTTTCGAGATTATATTAGTGTGTGATTTAATTCAGTTATTGATTATTTAATTAAATTTGAAAATTTTTTTGTCAAACAAGTGGTTTCAACACTTTCAACTATTATAGATTTATTGTTCCAGCATGATTATAATAAATTTATGCACGTAAATATGAAAATATACGTAAAATAAACACTAACTGCAGTATGTCCATAAATTATAGTATTAAATTTAAGTTTGTGTTAATAAAATTGTGTGCATCTAAAAAGCCTGGCCAAGTTCATATACACGAAAGCTTTTCTCTCTTTATAAAATTCACCATATCCAGATATGAATGTTGAGTTTATATAAAAGAATATCATCATCATCAGCATCAAGTGAAGCATTTATTGATTTTTCTCAACAAAAACCACTTTCTATAAAACAAATTTAGTTAATTTATGCTTATATATTATGTTTGGTTAAGCGTATAGATAAAAAAATGCTAATTGTAACTTTTTCAATTAACAAAAAAAATTTAATTACAGCACAAGAGTTTTTCTAATTTTCTTTAAATTGAATTTTCAAGACAAATTTCAGGTCACATTTTGTTGTTGTTGTTACATACGATTATATAATCGTGTATTAATCTTACGGAAAAAAAAATTGTAGAAGAAACTTGATTAAAAATTGTTATCTAAATTTCGTGACGCTAAATTAACCACTCGGTTAAATTTAAACTAGTAACATTTGTATTCAACGAAATTTATTTATTTCATTATCTAATTAAACAACGAGTAAATTTTATATACGTTTATTATATACGTTGTATTTACGTACAATAATGAATGTAAATTAGACAAGATGGTGGATAGTTTGTTCACGTAAACCCCTTTTTTGCTCATGTAAATGGTAACACCTGTATAAATCTTATTGTTAGATGTGTTCAGTAAGGTGGAATGTCAGTCATTTTCCATTATATGTACCTACACGGCCCTATGGGACATGGTATAACTTTGCCCATTAGTTTGTGACAAAGCACGAATACTCCTGATGGAATCAAACTTAAACCAAAATGTCCTGTTTTAACTTTTATTCAAACATTTCTTATAAATAAATAGTGTAATTGAATTGGAATTTATTAAAATTTTCATTAAGGCCATTTTCGAAGAATTATTCATTATTTATCGTAAAATGTATTGATTTCTAACAACTATAGTTTAAATTAAACAAGTTTATGCACTTGCCTACATTTAATTATCGTTCGTAGTGGTTTTCTTTAATGTTATTGACATGAAATATTACCAGTGTTGGAATGCAATTTGCATATTATAGGTAGATTTATTTTGTTAAGAAAAAAATAACAACATACTCTGTTATATTATTACTAAACAGGCTACCTATTTAGCGCTATTTCAACGAAATCTCTTTTGCAATTATTGCATATTTTATTGCAATCCGTTAAACAAACTCGTTAAGTTTCTTTTATGTTAAATTATTAGTATATAATCCTGAATAAATATAATAAAGTTTTGTTTATTATTCCCAACGTATGTATAGTTCGTCGTCTTCGCATATGTTTCAGGATAATGATGTGTTTTTTCTTTTTTTTGCAAGAAAAACAACATAGGCGGACAAACAAAGACATATTTTATAGGCAATTTATGGTAAAAATTGAATTTTCAACAAATAGTAAATTAAAATTTAAAAAACCAATTTGAATACCATCATATTTTGTATGGAACACAGTTTGAAAAAGTTGATATAATGAGGAAATTAAAAATTTATATAAAATACACCTTCATATATTTTCAGAAAAGATAAAACTATACATAAAGAATAAAGATACATATAATTTTAGATTAAGAGTGTAAAAAGTCACCCTCTTTTGCTTAAAGCTACGAAATGAGCACAAAAAAATTGACAAAAAAATACTTTATACTCATTTCCTTTAACGATTTGTTAACTTTTGAAAGACAGAAAAAACGCTTTTTGTTTCTTTACGACTCAATAAACTGCACCCTAGTATTAAAACTATGTTTTCAAGTTTATTTCAGGGGTAGTTTTAGTTTTACTTTAATTTAAAATGCACAAAAATTCAAATGTAAGACCATAAAATTCTTATATCGTACATGGTATTTTACAGTGTAAAACGTTTTAAAGCTTTTTCAGTTATTGCATGTATTTCGGAACGCGAAAGAAATGCAAAAAGAATGGAAAAAAATTACATTTCAGTATTTTCAGTTAATTAATTAACTGTGAAAGCTCTTCAACGCACAATTTTTCAATCTTCCATGCTGAAAAACTGGCTTATAAATATGAAAATGATTTATTTATGTTTTGTATAATTAAAAAATGCGTTATTTTTACACACGGATAGTTTAGAAGCGGTCAATTCGCACCCCTGACGTCACAAATTGTCAATTGTTCCACATTTGCATCATTTCCATAAACAAATTGGCAGAAATTTGAATAAATTGAACGTTGACAATAGATTTCGTCAATTGCTGTGACGTCACAAGAGCTATTTTTCGTTTCAAAATTGTGGTGGGGGAAATAGCGCGCCGACCGTTCTAAACTATCCTCGATTTTACATAAAAAATTTGCCATTTCCCAGTTTGGATTCACTAATAACGTTATATATTGCGGTATAGTTAATTGATTAGGGGTTGAAAATGGATATGAAAACGATTTTAGGGAATTATAGGACTCCTTAATTATCATTTAATGTTAAAACGGCCATAATTTGAATTTAAAATTGAAACAAACGTTTAAATGGTGATATTTTTTTTATGCCAATTGTAATATTATTCATAGAATGTAATATATTTATATACGCATGAGAAATTCTTCTTTCATACTCTTTATATCCATCTGTTTAGAAAATTTAATGTCTTTCTGGTACGCAAAATATGGATGCTGTCTTCCATCACGCTATATAATTCCACCCCATAATATATATAGAAGGTAATATTGGACATTTTATCTATATATGTTCCCCAGATAGATTCACTCTCTGGTTTAAGAAAAAAAAGAAAAGTTAAGCCGAAAAACGACATTTTATGTTATTTTTTCGACTGGAATTTATAAGTCGATTGGGAGTTTTAAAATATAAAAATTTACGATACAATTTCTCATCATTTTTACTTAAAAAAAATGATGACATGTTGAGGAATTGTTTCAGGAGATTTCCTATGTAATTATTAAAGAGTTCTTTTGCATTTTATTCTGTAAAGTGTTTAAAACTTTTGCCAAGAGTCGTGACGAAAGATGTTTGTATAGGATGTTATAGATTTTATGTTCATTTTCAGGAAAATTAACAAATATTTAACTTGACAGCCTCAACTTGTGAAACTTTGTAACGTTTTCCGGCCTATATCATTTCATTTTACTGTTATTACAAAAATAGTATTGATGAAAGCCTTTTTGGAATTTGATATAATTTGTGTTTTTACTAGTTAAAACAACAATATTTATAATAAATATTAATAATCAATTAAATAATTGTTAAAGCCACATTTAGTTGCGGAAATGTATTGTTGTTTTTCGCACAATTCATACAAATATTGAATTATCTGTTTTTATATATATAAAACGGTATAATTATTACGTAATGAGTGAATTTCTCATTATTATTTTCCCAAACGAGAGAATCTTCTCAAAGTAATTTCAATTGTTTGAAAGATTAAATATTGAGAAAGCTATTATTATTATATATGAACTTGAATTTAATTACTAGTAAAGGTAATAAAATATTATTAGCTCATTAATATACATATATAAATCTGTAATTTAATATTCTGTGGGTGTAAAATGCAAGATATCTCGGTATTTGTTTAAAATCTTGATGTTGTATTTCAAGATGTGAATGTTTTAAGACTAGAAATGGCATTTTTTGAAATTCACTGCCATACAAACACTTTTAAACATACTCTGTATGATGCATTTCAAAGGATTTTATGATAAAATCAATGCTAGTACACAAACAAGCACCGAAAAATCTTGTTAGGGACAAGATCAAAGTTTTTTTTATTAAAAAAATTAAATTAAAATCGATAAATAGCATCTTTTGTTGTCTTCAATAGAAAATAAAATTATAAAACTTGTTTACCTAGATTAAAATTTATTGTTTTACGAAAATAAATTCAATTCCCAATCCAATTTTCAAATATCACTGACACATTTCAATTCTTTTTCATTTATTTTTAAATTGCATCCCCCAAATCGATTAAATAAAATAGCTCTAGATTTAAGAAAATCCGTACAAATTTTAATTGAAACCACAAAGATTTAAATTTTTTTTTGGAAAAGCGTTTTAATTATTTCTCGCAAAACTTTTGTGAAAATCAGTTTAAAAAACTTTTACATACTGATTTATGCTTATATTAGGCAAAAAAAAATAAGAAAATCAACCCCCGTTCGTTTCACGTTTTGTTTTTTAAAACTTTCTTCCGCCGAACTTAAAATTTATATACCTATATGTATATATGGGTTTGTTTTTAAGGGATGTTCGCTCGCACTTTCACCCTTCTATATAGACACTAGCTGCTGCTACCCCGAATGTTTCACAACATTTGAGAAGCTTCCCTTTTGTCAAAATTCACGTACACTACTAATATCTCTCTCTCCACCACCGTTATTCTCCGCACTCTGTCTGTATGTTCAAATGGGGTGTATAAGGGATGGTGGTGGTAAATATTCGCGCGTTGCACACCGTTTTATAAGGGCAGTTCATGCGCTCTCTTTAAATATTTCAATATTATATTTAGAATGCAGAAAAAAATATGCTTCTTTTAAGCAAACTTTCCGGTTTGTTGATGGAAATTATGAGCTTATTTTTTTTATAAATTAAACCGGTGGTTTTTAGTTTTTAAACATGAACAATTGTATAAAAACTATACTCGTGTTTTGTGTTATTTAATTATAAGGGTTGAATATTTAATAAAAATTTATATAAAATATGCATTTGGTGCTTTTTCCTTTTAAATATAACGTAATTTCAGCTTTTTGTAGTATTAAAATGTTTTTTTTTTAATTTTAATTAAAAAGGATAGAAACTCTGTAAGTTTTATTTGTTCACAGGTTACAAAATATAGATGATTTTAAGATTATAGTTTATATTGTATTTCATCCACAATTATTTATTTTATGATTTTTTCACTTGTAATCGCGTATTTTATTGCTTTTCGTGTTGTATTCTTGACGATAAAATAAAAAGGCACATAAAAATATCAACGATATATACATTGGAAAAAGGTTAAAATGATAAAATCCTTTTATTTATTTAAAAAAAAATGTCATCAATTTCACCCTGTATAAATTTACTTGTACAAATCGATTTCCATATATGCACTATTTTAATATTTTCCATGTTGTGGTATAAGAAAGCCATTCAAGCAGGACACATTTAGGTAAAATTTTATATGATGGTGTCATATAAGGGCGCAGATGTTACAACATCCCTTTGAAAATTATTATTATATTCGTTCAACCACCTTGTATCATATATACGAGTATATATAGAAAATCGGTTTCATTTTCTATTATAAAGTTTTTGTAAAAGTTGGAAATACCGGGCCTTAATAATAAAAGATTATTGCATGTCTTTCATTTTGGAAACGTCCAATAAATGTTCGAATAATAGACGTAACGCATTTTTAATATAACTCTCAAGAAGAAAATTGGGCGAATTAAATTGGAAAAATCAAGTTAATTTGTTTTTTCTTTTAGTTACAAATTAAATTTTTGTACTTGAAAAAAAAGTTTCGTTCTTACAAACAAAACCATAAGAGGGAGTAAATATTCATTTTGTAATTAAATTGTATGTTTGCTTGTACAAAAGGCTCTTCTTGTCTATTATTGTCTTTGTTGGTATGTTTGTATGTCACATTTTCCAAAAGTTTAATCAAAATGTATAAAGACTTGCATATATGTCTTTTATAGATAAACATTCACTGAATTTATTACCCTTTTACTTTGTCTTCAAAAAGAATATGCAAACATATGGTATGTTCGTATGTAAGAACTTCCATTTCCTGTTTTATTTCAATGGAAAATGTCGTTCTCAAATGTTCAAAGAAGGAAAATTAATTACTAATTGATAAATTTCTGTGTTTTTCTTTTCTGTTATTGAAAACCACCAAAATATTGCCTTTTTATTTGCAGTAATGGATTTTAAAAGTACTTTGAAAAAAATAAAAGGAATATTCATTCCAATATATGCTAATTGAATATGCTTTTAAACAAAAGACAAAAATTTATTTTGAACATTAAAGGCCAAAAAAAAACTCTGCGGGCAATTAGATTAAATAATAATCTGGGGATTTGCAAAGGTCAGGATTTCCATCTCTCTGACCCGTTTTAATATTTATTATTAATTATGTAAATGTGCTTATACAAGACCTTTATTAATGTTGTAAATTATATGTGCAATTAATAAATCATAATCAGGATGTGTCAAAATAATTTTCTAAATTAATGTATTCCATAGTAATTAATTGAAATGATTTAGTTTTTATTTATTTAATTAAATTTATTATTGATAAAATCGTATAATGCAGTTTTTAATTTGTTTCAGATGGAAATTTCAAATTCGTCAACAAGAAATTGAATTCATGGGTCAATTTTTGGGGTACGTAAGTGATTTTTGCAATTTTTATTTAATTGAATGTTGTTGAAAACTGAATCGAAATTTAATAACAAAATTTGTTGAAATGAGAAAAATCTGTTGATGTTGTCGCTATTCACGTTCTCCATTCAAAGTATTTCGATTATTAAAAAACAACAAGAAACAATATTATTAAAATAATGATAGGATGTTGTTGAACGCAATAGAAACGATGGAAGGTATATATTTAAATCGATTTTCCAATACAATGTTTTCTATATCATTTTATTATATAATCTCAAATTCTATAGTATAAAATTCCATTTTTGTTTGGAATAAAACAATATTGAAAATGTTTAGAAATTGCGATAACGACTATTGTTATAAACTCGATTTTAATTTTGTATTTTTAGTTTTCGCATATTTTATTTTCGTTATCATCATCATGTATAATATTATCTTTTCACCTATTTTGTTATTCAGCTTCTGTAACTGCCGTAAGCAATTTAATATAATACGCACAACTTCCAATACATCTTTTGAATATATTGGCTCCATTTTCGATATAAATCATGTTATATCTTATAATATATTCAAGTGCACTTAGAAAAAGACTACATACTGTAACTATAAATGTATATTGTTACAGTGTAATTTTAATATGATCGCTATTTAATGCTTGACTGCATTTTGTTTACAACAGAGAAAATTGTGTCAATTTTCAAAGAATAAAAACGTACATACGTGTTTATTTGATTTGTAAAATGATTTCCAAAAAAAAAATTGGAACACTGAAAAGGCGCGGTCTATCAATTTCGAATTTCTTATATTGTCAATTCCAAAATAAACGATAAATCTTTTATACAAAATAATTTCAATCAATCTCTTTCGATTATTGTGGTTCGTTTTTTAATTTTTTTTTCTAATCCAAGTTCAACGAACTGGATTTTCTTTATATGCAATTGTCAATCTTTTTGTCATTCGAATTAGTGAAATTGTATAATCCAGTGAAAAGCAATTAAAATGGTTATTAGGAAATCAATTAAAACAACTGATCCAATTTTGTTGTTGCCATTCACTGAATGGTCAGATGATGAATTAAATGGGGAAAAATGGGAAACGGATAAATTACAGGTATTATATTTTTACGATAATTTAATTTCGCCTAATAAATAATGTATATAAATTGATTGGTTTTGTTAATAATTGACTTGTATACCACAATTTCCTGCTTTTACGAAATTCCCACACAAGATTTTCATTTAATCCACAAACTTATCGAAAATTATATTCAATTTACCACCCAAATAAGAGTCTATTATAGTAGAATTTCAACAAAATTATTAAAACCGTTCATCTAACAGTGAATTTATATATACAAATTAACATGTTAAATCGCAAACAATACAAAAACGGGGTGTGTATCTAACCACCTACTAATATTAAATTACAATTGAAATTAATTATTAACTTTTATATAGAAAAACTTTATATGGAATTTTGTTGTGGGGGAAAAAGAGAAAAAGTTTTTCGTCAAACAGCCTCAAGATAAATAATTCCTCCCATCATACATATACATACACATATATTTATATAAAATTCAATTCTAGTATATAATTATTTTGTTTGTATAAATAAAATATTACAAAGCCTAATATAGCATGTTTTTCAATTATATTTACTTAATACTCAAACTAATGCATTGCATATAACGTTAATTTATTTTCAATCATGTGTAAATACATATAGGGAGTTTTTTTTCTTATTAAAAATTTAAATCAACTCATAATAATAATAATAGTAATATACGAAATTTAATTTAATAGGAATATTATGAAGATGCACAAACAGTTCATTTACCTTATAATATTGTTTCGCATGAATGGAAACGGCCTTCACAACTATTTCCTGATGTACGTTGGTGTTTTCCTTTTATTTCTTTTGTTGTTGAAAAAAGTGCATTTGTTTATAAAATATGTTTTATTATTTAAGTTTACAATATATAGAGAAAATTCTATTTATCCACCGGATCTGATAAACGGCAGTAAACATTTATTGCATAGCGAATTTGTACGAAACTTTATATCTAGTATAATAATGTTATGGTATTTGGGTAATACGAAACAATATCAATGTGAAATGTTTGGAAAATTTATACCGAATACAGGTGAAGGGCCATGGCGACCATGGCACCATATATATTCGAAATGTGGGGCTGGGAAGGGCACCAAACATGGTCCACTTGTTAATCAATATGGTATAATATATACAGGGTGATTCAGAATAACGTTCCGAAACGTTAACGATATATAGAACATGGTAAAATGTGTCAAAAAGCTTAATAAACATTTGTCGAAATTGGTAATCCTGAAGAATTGTTGACTGTCAAAATTTTTAACATGATTCTTCAGGGTTACCATTAGCCATTAGCCTTATCCTATATAATTTACATGCTAATTAACTGTTCAAACAAAAAACTATCCTTATTTAACAATTTTAAAATCATTTTAACGGTTTTTATTGAAAGAAAATGGTAATAAAATTTTTTAAGCTTTTTTTATCAAGTCTCGTACATTATTTTGCTTTTTCTTATTTTACACGAAAATGGCTAGTCCAATCGAAAAAAATAAAGAGACAAAAAAGTTTTCTTATTAAATTTTCTATCCGAAAAAGTTTTTTCTCGATGTAACCAAATAAAGAAGTTATGGCCATCGAGAGTTTATGTCGCCCCGAAGAAGTGCATTTCTATGAGGCAGAATGTTTTTCAAATTTTCATTTATTTAGAGAATACTAAAAAACTTCCCTATACCAAATTTGGTAATTTTAATTTTTATGTCAACTATATGCCCTTATCGTTACTCTGAAATTCTGAATCACCCTGTAAATAATGTTATCTAGTGTAGGGATTAATGTTGAAAGTTTTCTAAATTTTAAGGTAAATATATTGTTAGATTATTTTGGATGGGTTGTTGGAGAAGAATTTATATTGATGATCGTATACCATTAGATAAATTACAACATTTATTATTACCTATGTTAGAATTAACAAATAATGATGATGGAATTGAATTACAAACAAATAATAATATAAAATTGAAAAAGGATTTAAAACAACAACAACAAATGAAATGTATTGAATTGTGGCCTTTATTGTTGTCGAAAGCTTTACTTAAAATTGCCAGCTTAACTGCTTATGAGAATAAAGAAATTGTCGATTTTGATATTGTACATTGTCTAACTGGTTTTATACCACAAAAAATCAATACCAAAGGTATATATGAACGTTTATTTAGTAAAATAATGAGGGATTTTAATTTATATTTGTATAGAATTAAATATTTATGATATTTGGGATATATGTTCAGCAAATACAAATCATTATAATTGGCCAATTAATGAAAATAAACAAAAACATGGTGGTAGTTCGAAGAAATCAAAGAAATCGGATAAAAGTTCCAAAGGAAAAAGCACCAAAGGACTAAATGTGGAAAAAATTACAACTGTTCCAAATTTTTTAGTTGGACATTGTAAAAATTTAAGGAAATCAAATGAAACTGTACCAGATTTATCGGCTTGTTGGTCACATTATTTGTTAATTGATCAAATACGAGATATTCCATTAATACAGCCACCAGAACAACCTGATTTACCACTATGGAAGCAATTTAGATGGAAAAATTGGGCAATTGAACAAGGATTAATAGAATCAAATGAACCAACTGGAAAATATTATAAAATATTGAGTGCTTTTCGTAAAATATCTGATCATGTGATTTATAAACAACCATTAAAAGTGCCAAAAATTAAACAGAAAGTGGAACCAGTTGAGGAAAAGAAGAAAAATGATTCGGAAAAGCGTAGTAAATCGTCAAAAGAAAAATCATCAAAAAAATCGTCAAACAAAGGCGGCAAATCGTCAAAGAAGTCTGTAAAATCTTCCAAAAGTAGTAAAAAAAGTAAAAAAACTTCCAAAGAACCACAATTTTACGATCCAACAATTTGGATTGATTTCGAGAAGATTTCCGGTCAACTAGACGAAATAATAATATATTTCAAGCCATCAAGATTCGAAACAAATTACAAAATAACAAATTTAACAATGGACACATTAAATAATGTAATTTATACACCATTAAATGAAAGTGGAAATGAAACGATTTATGCATTTATCGATTCAATTGACTGTAAACGAATTTTATTTAATTTGTCACAAACTGGCAATACGTTTGTATTAAATGAAGACATAAATACGTCATCAACATCCTCAAAAGAAACTATGATTGAAGACGACGATTGTTTAACAAGAATTTTATATAATCGTGTAAAAAATTATTATAAAAAACCAATTAATAATGAAGAAAATCAAACACCAGCAAGTCCAGTTACAAGCGAGGATATTTTAATAAAATTAAATCACAAGAAAATTTACAATAAATCCCATATAGTTGTGGAAAATTATGATTGGTATAATATTGAAAATGGTGAAATGTTGACAAGTTTAAACACGTATGGTATGAAAACAATTTTATTAGAATTGAAACCTGGTCGATATATATTGAAAATTTTAATATGTACAAAAAATGCATTCATTTTAAATATAAATAGTGATACAAATATGATTGTTGGTAATTTAGAAACGATATTAAATTGTATGTGTAACGAATCACAATGTCTAACAAATCTATGTTTTAATATTTCAAATGCATTTGGTAGATTGGTACAATGTTTTGGTATGCCAGAGTTTTCTATGGCATTAAAAAATTTCCACAATTCGTATAAACCGTCGGTGGTGGAACAACAACTAGTTGGAAAAGAAAATGAAATTGTACACAATACATTTTACGAAACATTATTATTAAATAATAATGCCAACAACAATAAGGATGTGAAGCGAGCAATACGAATATTGTTGTTAAAATTTAATTTACAACATTGTAATACTAGTAGTGGAAAATATAAAGAAGAAAATGATTGTATGAATATTGAAGATATATCAGAACAAGATCAAATTTATATGAAATTAATGAATAATGCAGCTATTAAGATACAAGGATTTTTTCGTGGAATTTATACACGTTTATTACATAAATACCATCAATTATCCCATAAAGAGTACATGAATATATTTAATACATTGAAAACGGTTTATATGGAATGGTTTTCAGAAAAAAATTGCTTAATTATATTACCAATGTTAATTCGACAATTTTTATCAACGGAAAATATGTTAAATATATGTAGAAAATATGAATTTTATAATGATTTAAAATCTGTTATAAAATTGAATTGTTTTAATGGTAATGTGAATTGTATAAAAGATGAATGGACAATAATTTGTCGGTATTTGTTACATTTGAACACGTTCAAGGATATTACCATTAAAATTGATTTGTTTTCCAACGATTTACAACAATATTTTTTACGTGTATTCAATAATGATACAAAAGAAGAAATTAAATTTCATTTAAATAAAGTATGTTGTTATAAATATCCATCAAATAGAAATGGTTACACGATATTATGTTATGGTATGTCAAATATAAATAAAACAATACCATGGAAGATGTATTTTGTTTGTGAAAAAGAATATAACAACAATACAAATAATACGGTTATAATTGATGAGATGGACTTGAAAGAATGTCAACATTGTATACAATATATACCAAATAGAAGAAATATATTATTTAAATATTTAATATATTTGAAAAGTGACTGTCTATTAAGTGTACGTTTGTCGGCAAGTTCTAAACATGCCAACATTATATTGAAATTGTTTAATGATAAACAAATATTGTTGTTGGAAGTTTGTGGTAGTTGGACGATTTTCATACCAGCTATATTAATTGAATTTAATAAAAAACATGAACGCAATTCAATTATAATGAATCGTTCAATTGAAAATTGTATAAAAAAACCTGGTATTATATTAGATGATGGATCAAATGGATCCAATAAATCTACGAAAAGGTCATCATTTACTAATACGAATATACAAGACGTATATAAAATTGAAGAAAATGAAGAAAATAATATGTCAGTGTATATATTGGAAGGTTTTGTTGTGGAAAATACATGGCCATTAACTGATGATGAATGGAAAAATGTGGAAATGTGTAAAATGGAGCAATTTTCTTATACTGAATCCGTTTTCAACTTTAGGTATATGTAATTTGTTTTTTCGGAAATTTGACCACGTTTTTACTGTCACTTTTTTAAAAAATGCAGTAAATTTCAACAACAACAGAAATCTGTAATTTCAAACAAACGACCATTTTGTACACTGGAAATCATTTGTAATAATAATGATGATGTAGAAATTAAAAAAGATCAAACAAATATAAATGAAATTAACAAAATAAAACAGAAATGGTATGAAAATGAACCAGAACGTTACAAGAAATCGAAACAAATACGGTTGGATGGTAATTTAAAAAAAAATTGATTTAATTCCATTTTATTGTATACAGGGATGAGTATTTGTTGGCAAATAGAAAATCATACGATTCGTTAATGTTATCATCAATCAACAGTGCCATCACAATGGAAATGAATTCAACGATGGATTATTATAATGGGTGTGAAGAAGATGAAAGAATAAGAAATCTTTTTCCATCTAATAATTTATTAAATCAGTTAAAGTCATTCGATTTTACATTGTTTTATACAACAAATGAAATTGATGAAGACAAAAGGTATATGCTGGAAACACAAAAAAATAGAGAATTTAATTAAAATGTCATTTGTTCTCTTCTATACCTATAGAAAAGTTAAAAGTTGTGAAGAAATGCAAAAAATTGATAAATTTAATGAGAATTTTTTCGAATATCAACAAAATATGATGAGCATGTGTTTAAAATTGCAAATGGACCAATTTAATACATTAAATGATTGGTTTGATGGTGAAGATGTTGAGAATGTATGTTGTGTGATAAAAAAAAATGTAATTGAGTTTATTTTCCAGTATGCCGACAACAATCTGATGAATTATTAAAGGATGCTCTTAGAAAACGTGAACGCTATTAAAAACATATTAGATTCCATTTTATATATATACGTATATATTGGGTAGAGTGGAGAATTTTCGTTACATATAATATTTATTTACACATATATACATGAACTTAATAAAATACATTTGTTATTATATAAAAGGAAAGCCAGTAGAGTTTATTATGTTATGAAATTGGAATGAAAAAAACGAACCACAATAATTTTTAATAATACGCTATATTAAAACATTTGCTACTAATATAAAAAGAATCCGAATTTCTATATATAGTATTGTTAATCAGTCGTTTTATATGTATACGTGTGTTTTTTATAAATAAATAGTAATTGTGAGAAAACTGATTTAAATTTGCATCATGTATAAAAAAAAAGAACCGTAAAATGTACACATTCATACGATAATAGAGTAAAGTTGGGTGTAATTTTTAATCAATTTAAGTAAATTAGTGTGAGATACGTAAGTTTAAAAACACTCAAATGATTTATTAAGTTAACTAATTAATCAACTAATTGAGTAAAATGCATATTTTTCTTTCTCTTTGTCGATTTCATAATGTACTTACATATATATATATATATGAAGAGATGGATGGGGGCGTTAATAGAGAATGATTTATGAACAAGCTGATATTATCTACCACATAATTGTAAGTTGGTACAATTCTTTTAAAAATACTATTTACAACAATAACGACTGTAATATTAGCACAAAGGCCTCGTATAACTAGTCAACAA
>SSSI01010486.1:0-13896 GCA_004796505.1 Oryzaephilus surinamensis
ATTTGAAAAATAGTTCATGTAACTCCGAAGAGAAAATAATATTTGCTTAATTAAAGGAAAAATCACCCCAGAGCATAATGTTCGCTCAGTTTTTAATAATACATATGTAATGGGGTAGTTGCATGAGCGAGGGATTTGAAATTTGACTTCAGAAATCGATAGACCGTGTTAAAAAACCCTTAAAATATTTTTTTCAGATTTTTATCTTTTTTCCTTAATTTGTTATTAAAAGTTAAAAAACCATATTCATTTCAAACGTACTATTTTTCACCGCCATCAAAATCAACTACAACAGCCAATCAGTGTGTTGGCATCGATACATTCGACTACAACAGCCAATCAACAGTCAAATATTTGACAACAACTGTCAAACTTAGTGACGTAATTAAATTCTTTAAAATCGGGAAACGTCAAAATGCGACTTTAATTATTTTTTTTTAAGAAAAACTGTTATACGTAGAAAAAAAGTAAGTACATTTTCAGAATCATGAAAACTTTATGAAATAAACGAATAAATAAAAAAAAAATGTGCAACTAGCCCATTGTGACAATTTTTACTGTAATATTCAATAAATAATCATATTTTGAATTTTGCGCACTTTATATGCCAATTGCAAGATATGAAATTCACTAAAAAATACACTAAGGGCATAAAAATGGCAGAGCCACTTTTTAGCCCGGTCACTTCGTCGGTATATATTATATAGGTATGTGAAAATAACTCATGTAAACAAAAAAATTTCAACTGACAAAAGATTCCTTCCTAAATATTCATATCAAAGGTTTATTTTTTTCATCAGAACTATAATAGTAAAATGGGGTGAGAAATTTTTACAAAATTTTACAGGAAACTTTTCTGAATTATTACATATTTCATTTGTGATATTCACATATCAATCTAGTAAAGCTATAATTTTATATTTATGAAATAGGACTATTAGGATTTTATACGTTTTTAATCAAGAAAAAAAAAGGATTTTATGAATTTTTACATGGCGCAGTCATTCATATGAAAATAAACTCAAATAAAAATTGAATAATAGTCATTTTCCAAGTTGTCTTTTTTCCAAAATTATACTTAAAATTTTAACAAGTATGAACATATTATCCTTTATTGATTCAAAACTCTTCGAATTAGTTCATGGTACTATTATACTCGTAATTTGTCATGTGACATTAAAATGGGAGCCAAATGTATTAAATTTTTTAAAATGAATTTCGTACCTGCATTAATCCCCGTTCATCTGATGGTAAACATCCATAAGTACGAAATGGATGTTCTTTACCATCATCTTCGATAACAGCCTCTACAGATGAAAAACAAAGACCACCATTACGTATTACACATGTACCATTTGTTTCACCATTTGGACAATGACCCTCGCAATAACACCGCCTCACTATAATAGAAACACAAAAATCATTATTATAATAAGTTTGAAAACTAATTTAAATAAAATATACAATCATTAACAATGTACGTTATTGTTTTTTTATGAAATTTTAAATGTTGATAATATAATCAAATGATTGTATGTATATTTACTACATACATACTTATTATTATTACTGACAAGAGAGTGAATAATCTTAAAAAAAATATTGTAAAAGATGATGTAATTGCAGCAATGTTATATTTATAAACTTGACTTTATTTCATAAATTATCATCTTTAAATGATTTTAAAACAGTTCCAAACTAATTTACTATAAATGGATTGTTGTTTTTTTGTACATTTGTTGTTACTTTTATATTTTTTTGGTAATTCAAGTCAAAAACTTGTATTTTAGTGAATCCTGTCGTATTCACCAACGCAAAAAAAAACCACACCCTAACAATATTATAATTTATTAATA
The DNA here is from genome assembly GCA_004796505.1 of Oryzaephilus surinamensis. Classification (NCBI taxonomy): domain Eukaryota; kingdom Metazoa; phylum Arthropoda; class Insecta; order Coleoptera; family Silvanidae; genus Oryzaephilus; species Oryzaephilus surinamensis. The sequence goes on from SSSI01010486.1 coordinate 1,857, forward strand.
GAAAATTGAATCTGCAACATTGAAAAATTATTCTCTTCAATTTTTTTCTTCTTTCATTACACACCTTCTCTTTATACATACATTCGCAAATAAAAATTGTTTTAACTAGTTTCATACATATGAAAAATTGAAAAGTGAAAGAACAAACAATAATACCATTTCACAATAGAATGATCAATAAACCATAACATATATATGTTCGGTTTTGTACTTTTGTTTGTTCTTATATACATTAAGTAACAATAAATTGTTTTGTTGTTAAAATGAACGGAAGAAAGGGAACAAATTAACAGTTGGTAACACGTGTGTGTATGTGTTTCGATTGAAAAATATATGAAAAAAAAAATTGAATATGTCCGGGTATAATAGATATTTTATAATACACCCACCAGTTTCTTTACTAGAATTTATAATAGCCTTGGATGAATATATATAATACCAGCTGTGTATATTATAATAAAAAAATAAATATTATAGTTGCATGTATTGAATAATAAATAAATTTTGTTATATATTTTATTGTTAAAAAGTTCGACGACTGATAAGACAGATTTACAAAAATTTATACAACCGGAAGAATATTTACAACAGCAAGAAGTAGTAGATTTAATTCTTTTTTAATTTTTAAACAAAAAAAAATGTACAAACATTTATAAAACAGTTAATAGGCATTCAGGCTGGCGCCTTGTCTTATGGAATTTTTTTTATGGTGGGTCAAAACAAATCCAATATATAGAAAAAGGGATCGAAACGAAAATATATACAAAAAAAAAACACATTTTATATACTTACTTATAAATTCGGTAACGTAAACGTACATATTGAATAAATTTTAGAAAAATGAAAATTGAGAAATAAAACACATACACTCAATATATATAAGAAATCGAGATATAATCTGTTGAGGATCTGAAGAGAAACTGAAACTGTAAGTGAAGAAGAAGGTGGTGGCTGGTTCTTCTCTTCTGGAAGATGGCCTGCATGGGCAGCAGGTAAGGAAGTACAGCCAATTCAAAAGTATTCTTATGGCGCCTTAAAAAGGACCCCCTTTCAACAATATAGTACCATATAATACAAAAATTTAAATAAAGAGATTAGAAATTAAAATCTTTTTGAAAATGTATTCATTTATTGTTAGAATATAAAACAATTGTAAGTATTACAAAATAATTATATATGCAATTACAAAATTTAAATGCAATTATTAAACCCTTCCGATAATGACAAGGACGACTACGTTAAAAGTGGTTTATATATAAAATGAAAATAATAACGTCCTGTTATACTATAATTATTTATTAAGACCATAATTACGCTAATATTTTTATGATGGTATTTCTTCCAATAAAATTCACATTTTATATCATTATATTCCGTACATGTATTACATGTTAATATTAAATACAAATGTTTAGAGAATTTACGATTGCAAATCTTAAACTCTTTTAATTTATAATATACTATTATTTATACATATTATTCAGTTTAGTAACATAACATTGCAAAGTTGTAAAATGAATACACACACACACACACATACATATATAATGTACATACATACACACAGGTGTTTAAATCATTTGCATAAAATCGCATTAATACTTTTCCCTTGGAAATTATACTTGTGACTTTCAGAAAAACAACGAAAATAACATAATGGTGGCATGTTTTAAAGTAAATGTATATAAAATCTTTAATTATAGTATCATTGAAACAAATATTGTGAATTTCCTAAAATAATATAGTGGCTAACTTTATTCTAATTACTAATTAATGTGATATTTTATATTTTCTAACAATGTTTTCGATTAGTTCGATTAGAATCATCTTTTTCAAGATAAATATTATATGTATATGTCGTGGGCAAATCGTGTAATACGGCTTTTACATGAATTACAAATTTCTTTCAAATTCAAAACTAAAACTTGATTTTTTTTTTAATTTCTCAAAATATATTATTAACCATAGGAATTATTATTTCTTCGCATTTCATTATAAAGTTCCAAGAACGTAATCCAGTCGTCATTTTCCAATTTCTTATCAATTTCGATTTGCAATTTTTATATGTGAATGAAAAGCTTGTTTACGTGTAAAAATACAAATAAATTCTTTCCTGTTGATAACACATTTTTATCTAGATACATTTTATATTACATTTCCTCAACAATATCTTCCAATATATAAATATTAAACAATTTTTTTTTACTATATATTTCATATATATGCTAATTTGCATTAAATTGTAATTCAGTCTTGGAAACTGACCAATTATTATAACGATTTTTTTTTCTTTCACCTATATGATGGCCTCACTATACCTATATGTATTATGTATATTCTTTTACAACAGATAGATATTAATCTTTTACATATCAAAAAAAAAATTGAGTTTCTGCCCACATCAATGCGAGAACATGGAGGACGAAAAAAATTATATATTACATATTTCGAAAAAAAAATATGTTATTAATATTGTTGGTACAACTGGGGGGCATTCAACACTGGTAGTTTGCCTTTTAAATTTTTACCATATAATTATAAATACGGTAATATATATTAAAAAATGGGGCCATAATATACATTTTCCAAAAGAAAAACGATTTAATACGGTTTGCACAAGCATGATTTTCTTCTTTCTTGTTATTTTATACATAAATATAAACATGCCATAAGAAAATATCTACTTTAGACGATCTCTCTTCTTATATTCAAGTTGTGGATTTGTAAAAAAAGGAGCTCCAAAGATGTAGACTTGAATTTATATATATATGTATATATATTCTCCTTTTATAAACTATACATATATGTATAATGTGTTTTGTTGTGGTGGTATTCGTTTAGTATACCTGGCGCCTTCTTATATAAAACTTGCCCCATGTCGACAATAAGAATTACAAAAAAAAAAAAAACACGAAACAAAACAAAATTGAATATATATTATGAAAAAAAGAAGCGTGAAGAGGTGTTTAAAAATGGGTAAAAAATTCTTAGCACTTGAATCATTAATTTAAAATCCAGATTTCGTTTAAAAACGAATCGTGATCAAATGAAAGAAAATCCAATTAATATTATTATATATGTTATTGTTAATAAAATTTACGACGTGTACTATATTCGAAAAAAAAAAAAAAATGTACGTAATATAATGGTTCAGTAATCTACTAAACACTTGATCGACTTTACACGCCTGACGGGTCACAAATAACGTATATACAACGTTTTTTTTTTAATATTTCTTATGCACTAGTGATTTTTATCTCTTTATGTTCAATACAAAACTTGTATCTACATACTGCCATTTCAAGAACAGAATAAGATGGAAGATGTGTTTGGGTGATGTAAAGGGGAAGCTATAAAGATGCACCAAATTATAGTGTACACACCTTAAGGTATCATAAATTAAGAACCTATAATCTTTTAAGAGATTGTAAATGCACGATAATTCGAATATATACGACTGGACATTGGGTATTGTTATTTTATTTTAATTTTTTTTTTTATTAATTTCATATAGGTACGTTTAATTTGGTGTAAATATTGCTCTAAGGTGAATACAACTTTAATTTTAACTCCAAAAAAAAAATTATACTAATTTGAATGTAAGTAGTTTCAATTTCATACAACATTAAAATAATGTTAAATTTAATTAGTTTTTTAACGAAATACTTTTATAGTATGTGTGTGGTTAATTATTATAATGGGCAACAGAATTAGTAACAAATACGTTTTAATAATAATTATTTTGTAATGAGCTTTGGAAAAGCGGAAACATTTAAAAAAAAATGTTAACTTGAATAGTTGAAAATCAAATGGGAAAGTTTGAATTATTAAAAATAAACAAACACAATGTTGTCAACGTAACTAAAAAAAAATTACTAAATATTTTGCAAGAATACCTATACATATTAATAAATAATCCAATACAAACAACATAAAAATGTCCTATTTTCAATTTTGTTTTGTTTAATTGAGAAATGGCCAATTGAATTAGTTACAAATAACGTTTTAATAATAATTATACCTAATAATTTGCAAAAAAAGGTTAACCTAGTAATTAAAAGTCAAATTGTTGAGTTTGACAATTTGAGTTAAATACATATTAAAAAAAAATTAAATGTTGCCAACGTAAGTAAAAAAAATTTTACTATATATTTTAAATAAGAATAATACAAACAATATAATTCTATTCGTAGTATTAATTTCCTATTATTAAAATATTATTCTATCATAATAATTACATTGGGAATGTATTTAAAGAAACAGTGTTGTCAACTTAATATCGAAAAATTTTACTACAATTTTAATAAGACAATTTCAATACAAACAACATAACTATCCCATTATCAATTTCCTATTATTAAAATTACTATTCCATAATAATACTATTCAGAAGTGCGATTACGTAAATAAAAATTACGAAAAAAAAATGTATTGTACAACTGTGTCCAAGACTTTTAGCCTTGCTATTTCCGGTGACTAATATTGTATGTTCTATACATATGTGTGTGGATGAGAGAGAGAAAAAGCGTGCAGATCTATTTAATAATATATAAATGTTTTGTATATGTGAGTGTTCCAACAATAGACCCGAAATCACATGAAAATAGTATGTATTTTAGTCCATTGAGAAAAAAAAAACACATACAAGCATCTCTAAATGTGCGATCATCTCGCACAGTCGTTTCGTAACTGTTTTATTTCGTCTGTTAAAAAGAGTTCAGTCGTCTGTAAAATGTTTGTATTATTACTTTCAGATTAACAAAATCATATAGTCTAGTAACAACAGAATTAAAATGACATAATATATATATGTCGATATGAAAAAAAAAAATTAAAAGCCAGACAAAGTATGCAACTTTCGACGTCCGAAAATAATCCGCAGAAAGGCACCTGCGATAACTGTCTCTTTTCAAAATTGATATTATTTATAGAAATATATACACATACTAGTCGACGTCGTCGTCGTCGTCGTCGACGTCGCCCTGAATAAGTCAGACTTTGTTACCATTTCTACTTCCTTTTGTTTCGACGTCTGCTAATTTTGTAATATATAAAGATATGAAGTCTTTTTTGAGACTTTTTTCTGTTTTAAGAACTGAAGGTTGAATTTTTGAAAGTTGCGGGATGCCCATTAAAGGCTAACCTAAATCATTTGTAGATCTGACACTTAATTAACTCCGAATTTAGTTTACTACTATATAGAAAACTCGGACTAGTACCCAATTTTTAAAAGGTTAACGAACCGCATCAAAAAAAAAATTATCAAAATTTTGGAAAAAATCAAAACTTTTAATCATAACTGATAATGTTTGCGGTTGAAATAAAATTGACAATAAAAATAGTGAAATTCCTTGCAAGGACGTCAGAATAATATGTTTATTTAGATTTTTTTTGTTCATTTATAATAATCACGATTAACCTTTATAAATTAGCATACACATATACAATTTTCATTGAAACAACGAAAAATTTTATTTATATTTTTGTTTTTTGCAAATGTCATGTCCTGTTCCTGTGCTTACCATTTTCTCTTCTGGCCCCCATATTTCGATTTTTACGTTTTCTCATTTTGTTATCGAAGAATTTTTCAGCGACCTCAAAAATCTTTTTTGAAAAATTTCTCGTTTATTTTTTAAATAACCACCATCACATCATTTTTATCACTTTTATAACAATTACAATGTTTTTATCACAGATTAATTGATTTTTTATGTAAATTCATTCGTATATAATACGTAAAAAAAAGTTTTTATATATAATTATCAGTCTGTAGACAATTATGTGCTATTTTTTATATAATTAAATAAGTTGCGTTTCATTCACAGAAATAATTTAAAAAAAAAAACCCAATATCATCCGAAGCCCACGATATAAACAATAAAATTATAAAATTGTAGGAGTAATATTTGACACATCATACACCTGTTTTCAATGATTAATCTGTTTCTCATTAAAAAACAAAATAAATAATACAATTTTTTCCCTAGAACAAAATTATTCACTTATAATTGCATAATAATTGTCCTAGGACATAATTGAATTGTTGAATCAAAACGTAAATTGCACTGTAAAAGCTATCGTGTGGTTATACGTTTTAATATAACGTTTTTATAACTATTTAGAGATATCAACAGTACAACCGACGAGCTACTACTGAGAGACCCGCACCGAGATTACAGGTTGTTATAGCTCGGCTTGTGAAAAAAACCAAACTCACACACACACCAACACATATTCAATTCAAATATAAACATAATACAAAAGTTTCGAGTCAAGAACGAAACTTCAGACACAGCATTTCTCTCTTTCTCTTGCTGGGTAAAATAAATGTGGATGGAGGTGGTTGGTGTTCAATATATGTATATAGTGGGGCCTTGCAACCATAAAACTAACCATTATTTCTTCTCTTCTTAAGAACCAAAAGAACGCTATTGTTACACAGGATACAAGATGCTGACCTATTCGGTCAGGCAACTCGTCCATATCGGGTACGATCAACTAAAAATCGTACCAAACAACACAACACACGTGTGTTTGTGTGTGTGTGTTAAACAAAAATTCTTAAATCTCTTTACAAATGCCAAGAAATGTGCAACAATTGTTCGAACTAGCATATTTCAAACATGTAACAATAAAATGGCACTATTATTCGGTTGTGGACGTTTTCCTTTCATGAAACTAATTGAATTTGGTTTCTATAGCAACGGATCCAATTTCCATAGCAACTATTGTTTAAATATAACCATTTCCCTTTACACACAGCACACAGAAAAATAGTGATCAAAATTATATTCTACAATTTCATAATTCTAATTACTGGAATATTTTTATCAGTATACTTATACAAGATAAGATAGTATATATAGTCGTTTGTAATATGAAAATAAATAATATTGTTGTACTATATTTTCCGAAGCGTAATTTCGAAATTTTCTATATTTAAATATTAAATATATTCAACTAAACCCTGTATATACAGAATCAAGTCGATTTGTATCGGAAAGCGCGCGACAACAAAAAAAAAACAAGAAGAAGACTTTGAAACGTTTCTTCAGACCCCAAAGACTTGTTTTACATGGTATTCATTTAATTTCGGAGACACTCTGGGCGAGATAGTGGTCACATATATAAAATATATATGTATAAGCCCCTTTACCGAATCATTCAACCGTGATAATTTTAAAAACAAAAAAAAAATATAATCTACTGATAAAGTTATATAAATAAAAAAAAATTACAAGAATACATATATTTACGACATTATATTATTATGATTACAGGTAAATATATATATGTTTGGAAATAAATAAATAAGATTACATTTAATTACAAGTAGGTTATCTAAAGTGTAATAAATTGTGATAATATTCTCATTTCCGTCTAACGAGCGATTTGTAATTTTTTTTTTCGATAAAAACGTTATTATTAGTATTCAAATACTTTATTAAGAGTAAGCAAAAAAAAAGCAGACCGAAGAAAAAAAACGTCCATCTGGACAGCCTCCCGATCACACCTTGAAAAACACAATAAGGATATATCTTGAAGGAATTTCACCTTTATATTGTACAAGAATTAAGGTGGTTTCTTTTCGTGTTGCCCATGCATGGATGGATGATGGTGGTCGAGAGAGTGTGGTGTGTTCCTTCTCGCATACACGATTAACATCCAACAACTTGTAAAGCAACACTTTGTTAGTGGTATGGTGTCGTACCACACTGTGAAAAACCATAATTTATATTACAACTTCGGGAATTGTTGGACAAAAGAAGAATAGAACGTATACCACGAATAGATTCGATTATTATTCCAAATGATGTTGGACCGTTTCGTTTCGTTTCGTTTCGTTTTTTTTATTTATATATTTTTCAACAACAAAACGCTCGATAATCCGATTTGGTGGAATTTTATGGTCGTCATGGTGGAATATTATATACTATTTACATTTTTTTATCAAGCAGATATGGGTTTTGTGTCAATTTACAATGCATTTGTTATGCTAAATAGTAAGTCTAGACTTGTGTGTGAAAATAACAAAAAAACACTTAATTTATTGTTCACGAAATATCCAAAAACGACTTTTGTAACAAATTACTATAACTGAAAACAACATTATCACAAATTGAAAACAAGAGAAAGATAGAACCATCATCAGCATCCCAACAACATCAATCTCAATTCGTCATAAATCAGAATCTCCGCCTGAAATGATTTATTAAATAAAACCCTTTAATCAAACTAACCAATTTTAACAATAATAACATTCACATACAAACGAATTTCAATTCTTTATATGGGAAAAAAATGTACAGCTGCTGTGTTTAATAATATTTCAATGAATTTCATTTTCTATAAATGGTAAACACACCAAAAATGTAATAATTAAATTATTACTAAAAGCAGCGTAGAAAGTATATAAACATTCGGTCAATTTCAAAATTGTATCGAGTTTGCGCAGTACAAATCTGAGATGTGCGCACACTCAGTCCAGTTCTGATTCTAACCTTAAATTGGAAATGTCATTAGGTCCGTATTTGAACTATAGAAAGTGCAACAAAATAAACAAATTAATATATTAACATATATTTTCAACCCACAAACTAAAAACACATCCAACATGTAATAATGTTAATAAAATAATAATAATCAGCGAGGTGTGAAAATATTAAAACGGAAATACCATTTTACTATCCTTATTCTATCATTTCCAATTATGATTATTATTATGGTTTCACGATTTGATTTACGGTTCACGTTTCATTTAAAAGAACGAAACAAAAAAAAAAAACACACCATAAGAGAGGATCTCTACATAATATATTATATCAAATCCATTTTGATAGCCAGGTAGAACTACCTGCTAGTTTTTATGTTAATTGTACCGGCTGTTATTAGAAGTGAAGTTAACACATTTTAGTGGCATTAAAAAGATTTTTTTCTTAATATGTTTGTATGCAAATTATTTCACAAAGCATATCCGTTCGACTTATTCGTTTTTTTGATTAAAATGAAAAATTAATAAATTGTATTCATTACATCTTAAACGCCTACCTGCGAAATACAAGAAATATTAATTAAATTGTTTGTAAGGAAATAATTAGTAAGTTTTTCGCCATTTATATATCTACACACCCACGATATATACATATATGTGTAAACATGAAGAGAAATTTACATTGGCTTTATAACTAATGAAGAAACAACACTTAAATTAACCACCCCATGTCTTCATTTTGTTTACATAAATGAAACCCACAAGATTAATAAAAATGGTGGTGTATGCTTCAACATAAAAAGTCGAAAAGAAACATGAGGCCACGTGTGGGACACAAATTTTTTTATTGAAAAATTGACTGTGAAAAAAAGATTTCACTATACTTGACATTTCATGAAATATCGACATTGTTATCATTTATTATAAGCTCATATTTTCAGACACAAGACACTTAATTGAATCATAAATTGAAAATGTATTTGTCAATCACAAAATAAAAATTTCATTCCAAAATTAAATTGTAATTTAGCCCAAACGGCGCCTTATAAAAAAGTCAAATTTATTGCTTCATGTTTATGATTCAATGTAAATATTTGCACCTTTTCCAACCAATTGATTGTTCTTCATATTATGTACAGGATGTTGTACTCTTTTCTTATATGACTTCACCACCTACGTATGTACACACACATTTATATAAAAATAGTGTCATTTCGATAGATTTTTTCTTTTTTTCACCTTTCATTACCATACCAACAACACAACTGATGAAGACTGGTTTTATAAAATGTTGGCCAAATGAATAACCATGAATGGTTTTATATTTAATGAATGAACAAAAATGTGTACACGTAAATAATGCAAATTCGAGAAGGGGGACAAGTTTGTATTTTTCAATTAGCTTCTTATTTATCAATTACATTTTTTATATGTTTAACGTTCAATAACAAATTGCATAGTCATTGTGTTATAATTAAAAACTTTATAATATGGAAACGGTTTTTGTGCAATATATTAAATGTAGGTATATTATTTATTATCTTTTGTTTCATTGAAAATATTGAAAAATCTTAATCTTAATTAAATATCGAAAAATACCGTTTTCCCACGTTATTCACCACATAATCTATAAATATTTATTTCCGTACACTTTATCTAATATAAAACGATGCACTGTAGTTTTATTACATACAATTTTAATTTCTAAGAACATATTCAAACTATCATTAATATATTTTTTTACTATGATATATTAATACATGAGTTTAAGGTGGTACGATTATAATACCATGAGAGAAAAATCTTAAAATTTTATTGACGAGGTAAAATAGTTATTTACGGTAGAGTTTGGGAGGTGAATGTTTGCGAGCCGCCAAGTAAATTTGCACACGAGTCGAAGACGAGTGTGCATTTGCTTGAATGTCCGCATTATACCTCCCAAACGAGATTAGTACATATTAAACTTTGTGGCTGAATATTCGAATGTTTGTTAGGAAAAAATCTTGTGTTTCACTCAGACGAAAAGATATTCTTTTCCGTTCTTGTAAAACAAATAACTATTATCAAATGAATACAAAATGTGGATTTTAACCCATTGATTAGTTATTACTTATTAGCTAGTAGTAGACGAACCACCTTAATATCATATTCACTTAATAAAGTAAGCCAATTTTTTTCTTTACAGAATATAAAAAAAAGAAAGATTGAATCTGATCCACACATATAATATAAAATTACAAGTTCATGTGTGTAAAATGATCCACACAAGTCAGCCTTTTCTCCATTTGGACTTCTAAAAATATATATATCGTTGATCTTTTCCTCTGATGCTATTCTTTTCAATCTTCAACAATATAAAATTACATTTTTTCAACGTTTTGAATTACGCATTTGTATGGTGTAGTAGAAAAATTTTTTTGTTTACTATTAAAATAATTTTTTTTTTGTCGTCTTGTTTGTTGGGTGCGGATGATGGACATGTATATATATGACATGACACCATAAAAATAGACTAGATAAATATTTATACAAACGACCTGTATGATGTGATAATGCTTTAGGCCAACTAGAACATTGTGTAAGAAACATTTTAACAGTTTAACAAATTAATTTTTTTTTTCTTACGAGAGAGAATTTTTTAACCAAATATAAACACACCTGTCTTATTATTAGTAGACATTTCTTGAAAATGCAAATGTGACAAATTTTTTTTCTGCTTTTGGAAAAATATTATTCCTCGAAATGATTTCGGGTGTTTTTATAATAATCCCCATATGGTATGGAACGGAAAAAGGACCTATTCAAAATGTTTAGGGACGTGAGAATGTTATTATTCTTAACAAGGCTGAATAAATATTGAGGGAACAAAATAGATATATTATAAAATGACTGTAAAAATAAATCACACTTATATTATATTGTAAACACAGTTTTTTTTTGTCAAGCAAATTGTACAAACATTTTTTTTCTCTCAATCAATTTACTAAATCCTTATTAGAAAACTTATAATGCAATTTATTGTACAAATATGTAAAAGAATACATGCCCAATAGGTCGATGTAATTGAAATTTATTGACAATACATATTTGGGTTTCGTTCATACATAAACATTGTTTTTTACAAGGTAAATGCATTTCCAATTAGTATTTATTACAATTTTCATTTTGTTATCGACAATGAACTGTTTATGTGAATTTCCACAAAAAACCAAACAGAAAAACAAAAACGCTTTTCATAATTTCATATACATTTTTGTACGATAAAACAGTGTTAAGAATTGTTATTGTGTGTATATGTCGTGGGCACATCGTGTAACAGTGGCACTTATGAAAAAACTAGGCTTTTCATGAAAAGCCGGATTAAAAACGTCGTAATCCTTGTTCAATAAACCAAACCAAATCTAATCTAATAGTAAACTACTGTTTTGCCAAGTTTTTCATGAAAAGCCGTATTACACGATGTGCCCACGACATATATACAAGAATTGTACCATTTATAGTAATACTGATAGCATGGGAAACTTCATAAGTAAAATAAAACTAGTTTTA